>BLKR01002966.1:0-167636 GCA_011170035.1 Teleogryllus occipitalis
AAAAGTTAATTAGGCCTGACAGTAATAAGATGATGTTCCATACCATATTACGTGACTAGAAAATACTTCATGGCGGGAGGTCTCCCCCTTGGAGCCTTTCTGTCGCACGACGCCAGCGGTGTCGTATGCAGAGTCGCGCTGAGTAAGAGAATTCATTCTGTATGCGCAGAAAGAGAATATGCGGAAAAATATCTATCAAACGTTTACTTTCTCATTTAAAATTCAAACTGTTTCATTTTATGGGGGGATTTTTTCCGAGTTCCTGGGTATCTAAGATGGATATCTATCATAGACATATCATTGACACCAAAACCAGATCTTCGAAACGATATCTGTTTAATTCTTTTTTTATCTATATAAACAAAACCGGTGTGTCTATCTGATTTCAAAGTACCTCCCCATTTTATAATTTTGTAAGCTCATTTAGATAATAGAAAACATTACAATTCTTTTTTTCGACTTGTGTCCACTTGTCTGTTGGTCTGTTTGTTCGGGATATTCTTCGGAATGGCTAAATCACAGATCCCCGGACCTCTCCATCATTGACCACGTGTGGGATGGCAATGGAAGGGGACGCCATCGCAGAACCAACCTGCAGGGTCTGGAAGAGCAAATGCTACAACTGTCGACGAACTTGCCTCAAGAGAGGATCCACAGTGTGTTTGACACCATTCCGAACCGCTAAAGGGTATGCATTGCAGCCAGAGGAGATGCGACACCCTACTGACCAACTCTATACCCTACTACACCCTACACCCTAATGACCTGACTCGCACCCACTTTCAACCTGTAACTACCAATAGCCTTGTCCCTTTCATCCCATATTGAAATCGGTTCAATAAAGTGACAAGGTCTTTTTGCAAATGTAGTTTCATTCACTTCAACCACTTCTTCTGAGTGATTCACTTTTTTGTTAGGCAGAGTATGTTTCAAGTTAACTTACTTTCCCTGCCACACTTTCAAATTGTAAATATCGAATACGTAATTATCGATGTGTGACTATCAACATGGAGAACATATTGTAAATGATTTTTGTTAACTACTGGGGACCACAAAACGTCACTTCGCAGTCCGTAGCGTGGAGTATGACTTGTATCTATAGTACTATTACACTAGTGCACTATTGAGTAGGTTTGCACTATCCATTTCACGCTCCAAAGATTGATTGATTGATTTTTTCGTGTTTCCGGGCGCATCAACTGCTTTGGTAATTAGTCCCGATAGTGTAATGAATGTTTTTTCTCGGGAGATCGTGGTGATCTTCCCCCGCCGGATGGCGAGATCCGGCGCCGACCTACCGTCGGCTAGTGGGGTTTCCCCTAACCAGGACTCTCCCACCAGCAGGGTACCGCCCCAGCCGGGACAAGCTCTAAGCTCCCGACCGGTCTCCCGAAATATGTGGTAGTGTAGTGCATGTTAGTGTAAGTGTGTGTGTGTAAGGGGAGAGGATAGGACAAGGGAGGGAAGGACAGATCGCGCGCGGTCCGCGGCCCGTTTGTTAGGGTACTGCTCCGGCATTCGCCTGGTGTTTATCGGAGAAACCACGGAAAACTACCGATCAGAGCAGCCGGCCGCTAGAATTCTCCTCCAGACAGCGACTGAATTCGACCTAGCTGAAAAGCTAGTGTCGAAAATCCTGCCGCCGTCAGGACTCGAAACTAGGACATCCCGGTCAGAGGCGCTGCACGCTTGAAAGACATGAATTTGGTTAGTGATAGTCGGGTGCGAATTGACAATTTTCTCTGGAGGGAGGACATTCAAAAGAGAGGTTGACTCGAAGATTTGATGAAAATTTGCGAATTCAAGTGTCTGGGTCAGTGCGTGGATGAATTGAAAGTGGACTGCATAATAAGGTGACATTATATTCACTAGTTCGAACCCTAAGATAGGTCAGTAGAGTTATTTGAATGGGTTGGTGGATCGCGGAATCCTTTGTGCAGTATTCACATACACAAATATGATTAGAACAAAATAACATTCATTCTCATCAAATGCATCAGCTTCTGTAAAAGAGAGGCACATACACATAAATAATGAGACTTGAAGCGTTGTTATCTCTAGACTACCAACTGGTTGAGTTTGCTCGCACTGAGGGGCAAAGATCAAACTGGTAGTAAGTCGTTTTTTCATGCACTTAAGCGCATACTAGTTTTCTGTTAACGCATGAGACACGATTTCGTTCACAAACACTACAGTTAGAGTGCGACACAGATTTGTAGATCATTTCTCGATGAATAGGAACAATTTGTGACCTATACAAATTACAAGATTAATTTCAGTTTGGGTACTTGACGATCACAGCACTATTGAAATACATATTAACTGACATGCACAGCAGTTCTAATGTCGAAATTGTCTAAAATAAGACTTTCATTTAAACAAAGGCAAGAACAACGTTAGCTTAGAAACTGATTTGTTTGCTGTAGTGCGAATGCATTACGCCAGGCTCGTCAAATCGCGCCCGCACGAGGTATCTGCCCGCCTGAGAAGCCCGGAGCTCATATGGACCCCTGACTCCGCAGTTATTTCTCCTTAAACTCCAGAAAGGTGTGTACATTCGCTAGCTAAAGCGGCGCAGTCTGTGAATAGTGGCTTCGGACGAAAAAATGTTTGCCAGATTTTTTCTATCAAATAACCGATAATTATATTATATTTATATTTTTCACTACTTATTACTCTATGATGATATTTTCTTACTAAATTCTCTCTGATATAAACATTTTTGCTATGCGATAGGAATATGTTTGAATGACGAATTATTTCCTCGTTTTCGTTTTGAGTTGTATTATTAAATCATTTACTTATTTATTGTATTTAGAAATAATATGAAATAAATCTCCAACAAGTCTCTGTGAGTTAAGAATTCTCGCTTAAGAACGGACAGTGCTTTTAACAGACAAGAATATTTAACTGTTAAACCTTCTAACCTGACCGTTGAAAGTTCAAGTTTTTATATCACTCTTAAGTAAACAGAATTACAAAACCAAGATTATTTTGATTCAATTTTTTAAAATTTTACTCTCAATTGAGAATTTGAAACCGGACTGATGTATTATTTCATTTTAATAGATCAATTCTTTACCTTAAAGAGAAAATGGGAATTAGTATAGCTACATTTTTGACAATAATTTCTCCCAAGAGTTAAGTAACTCCTCCGAAAGACTGTCATGGCCAGGTATCCAGTGAAGAACAGGCACTATCGAGCATTTGTACAACCCTTACTTTGAAATCTCGCGCCAGTTTATCAGGACGCAGTGCATGCGAGGTGTAGTAAGCTTGGTACCTTGCCCGCGACCTTGACATGCCTGCGTGAAAACTGCATGGTCCACTCTAACAGAATTCGCGAATCAAAAACTTCAAGAAGCTTCCATCCGATGACTGATTGGTTAAGGCTTAGCCCGGCCGGTAGGGCGGTGGGCCCTGGTTTTCTGAGATTTTGCTGCGCGACCGCAAACGTAGAGGCCAGGTGTGTGAACTGCCTTTCTGCTTCTGTAGATGCACAAAGAGGTCCACAATTCCCGCTCCGTTAGATAAGACACAAACAATGCTTACAAATAAAATGTTTGTACAATTCATGAAATGTCGCTGAAGTGCCCTTGCGGGAAACCTGAAGTTCGTATGACATTACAATACTAGATTAGAGAATTCGAGGTCGTTAGCTGGAGTTTGATAATAATCAATTAAGTATCGTAATAAGATTTTATTATAGAATACCGCACATTTTATGTACTGTGCAAAAATTCCAATGTTTGTTCCAATGGCTGATACTAGTTAATAAAAGGCATTCATTACGAGAACACTTGTATTCTAAAGACATTTATTACTCTTTTCTATTTAGATTTCTACTCGACATTTACGAGCATCTACAATCTCTTCTATTTTGTCGTTATTTAAAGCTTTTGTGAGTGATTTTTATAGATAAATAATGGCCTTTATGGCGCCGCGCGCGTTCGGCCGCGTTCAGACGGGAGCGCGGCGGCCGCGGAGGTCGGTCACGACGCCCCGCGCGGGGGGAGGGAGGGGGAGGGGGGAGATGAAACGGACCGCGAGGGGAGGGGCGGCAATCGCTGACGTCCGCTGCGGCGCGGGACTTGCGGGCGAGGAGCCGACTCGGACCGCCCCGCCCCGCCCGCCCGCCCGCACAGCGCGGGTCACACAGCGCGGGCCCAAGCGGGCGCTCCCGACCGTGTGCTTGCTTCCGCTCAGCCGGCGATTATCATGACTAGGGAACGGAATTTATTGTGATGAAGAATGCAAAATATATACATACATATGGACTTATTTTTTTTTCAAAATACCGGGAGCGGTAGCTCAGTGCATCAACTGATGTCACTGCAGCGCCTCTCACCGGGAGGTCCTGATGGCGGCAGGATTTTCGACACTAGCTTTTCAGCTAGGTCGAATTCAGTTGCTGTCTGGAGGAAAATTCTAATGGCCGGCTGCTCTGATCGGTAGTTTTCGGTGGTTTCTCCGATCAACACCAGGCGAATTCTGGAGCAGTACCCTATCAAACGGGCCACGGACTGCGCGCGATCTGTCCTTCCTCTTCCTTGTCCTATCCTCTCCCTTTACACACACACTTACACTAACATGCACTACACTATCACATATTCCGGGTCGTGACCTTAGAGCTTGTCCCGGCTGGAGTGGTGCCCCGCTGGTGGGAGAGTTCTGGTTACGGGGAAACCCCACTAGCCGACGGTAGGTCGGCGCCGGTTCTCGCCATCTAGGGGGGCAAGGTTACCGCCATCTCCCGAGAAAAACATGCACTACACTAACGGGACTAACGACCAAAGCAGTTGTCGCGCCCGGAAACACGCAAAAATCAATCAATCAATCAATTTTCCAAAATATGTAAGAAAAAAAAAGAATTATGTAAAATTCAAATTCATTATTGCACTTATAATTGTTCTATAGAAGCATTTTCTGAGCATAGAAGTCCGCCGATCAGTTAACAAGAGTTGTGAGTGGCTGAAAGTACGTTCTACCTCTACAGAAGTAATTTTACACTAGACTTCACCACACATATGAATGATAGTGAAGGATTTCGGGGTACGGGATTAAGGGGAATATACCCACTCCCCCCCTAGAAAACAAAAGAAAACTCGAACGCGGTAATAGAAATTTCTGTAAAATATGTTTCTTAGTTTTCGATCAATTAACGAATGTCCGTTTGAAACATGCGCAAATATGCGGTTGAAATTACTTTTGTTCACAAGTATTCGCTCATGTTTGACTCCGAGTACGCAGTAAGCGTGGGGGGGGTGCCAATTCATGGTGAAGATATGGTCATAGAAGCGCAACAGCCTTTTATCTGATAAAATATATAAAATAAAAATATTTCTAATTCATTCGGAATGTCTTATTAACTCAAAAAAATTATTGAATGTAGGTATCTAATTCCTGCAAAAACATGTAATTACATGGAAATCCATTCCCTAAACATTACCATTTCATTAGTTTGATTGATTGATTAGTGCTTCCGGGCGCGTCAACTACTATGGTCATTAGTGTCATACGTGTAGTGCGTGCTTTTGCTCGGGAGGTGGTCTTCTTGTTCGGCGAGACCCGGCGCCGACATACCGACGACTAGCGGGGTTTGCTCCAACCAGGCATCTCCCACCAGCGGGGCACCGCCCCAGCTGGGATACGCTCTAAGCTCCCGACCGGTCTCCCTGCATGTATGGTAGTGTAGTGCATGTTAGTGTAAGTTTGTGTAAGGGGTAAGGATAGGACAAGGAAGAGGCAGGAAAGATCGCGCGCGGTCCGTTTCCCGTTTGTTAGGGTTCTGCTCCGGTATTCACGTGGTGTTGATCGGAGAAACCACGGAAAACTACCGATCAGAGCAGCCGGCCGCTAGAATTCACCTCCAGACAGCGACTGAATTCGATCTAGCCTACAAGCTAGTGTCGATAATCCTGCCACCGTCGGGACTAGAATCTATACTTTCTTTCTCGGTCGTACCGCTAGAGTCGCTTGATCTGCAGCACTGTTTGATACGGTCGCGATCAAGTACTTGGCTGTCTGATAGACGCCGCGTCCTAGGCGCCTACGTCCTTCCGCGTCCTAGGGACAGTTTCCAACGTTTCAGATGCCCTTCTATGACCTTCCTCTTGGAGGAATCGGACATCTTCTATGGGACAGTTTTGACTACAAAAACCTTATTTTTTTAACTATCGTCCAGCAATTTAAAAAATGTGAAAAAATTGACAAGTGTTAAGAGATGAAGTTTTAAGATTTTTTCGTGCCAGGGTCGGTGTTCAAAGACACAAGAACACAGGTCTAGCATATCTGGATTCAACCTGTTCCCCTTCCACACATGTCCCCCGCTTAACTTTCATTTGTGACCTATTTTTCTCGTAAACTCCCAAACAAACATCGCGTTTCCTTAGCGTATGATATAATTATGCAGAGATTAGAAAGATTTAAAAAATAATAATTTGTAACTAAATTCCAAAATCAAAATATTACTGGGTGCTTCAACAATGTATACAAATGTATAATAATCCCTCAAATAAATGCACAGAACTGTTGCAGTCATTTTCAAAGTATATTTAAATTCAAGGTGATTTAAAGGCTGGAAAATGGTTTTTATTTTTTAACTGCAGTCTAGTGGTCGAAAAAATCTGAAAAAAATTCACAGCAATGTGTGTTTTAAGAGGAACGTTCGAGATTTTTTCGAGTTTGTTCCGTGTCACAATCAATTTTTTTGTTATTTTTTTTTTCAAAAATATTTTTGTGTGTTTGAATTTGAGTCTGAGAAAATATCAAAAAATATTTTTCTGACAGTATAAATTTTTTTTATTTATCATATTTTTTAGTCAGATAAAATAGTGCTAAGTTGCCAAACAATTATAAATCACGTTTTCTGCTCTAGAGTGACGTGGGTAGTGGGACAGGAGCTAGGAATCCTTTAAAAATATTTTTGTTAGAATTATCATGTAACCACTCATATGTCATTTGGTTTAGGAGAACTTTTTATCATGTTAACTGAGGGTACCCTTGGTACGACATGAGTTCAATGATCAATACAGATTAAAAATTTGATCAACAATGTTGTTGTGTAGTTAATTTGTAAATTTTATATAAGGTCTATATAAATAAGGAATACATGAGAATAGCATTAACAACAATAAAATTAAATTAAACAATTGCTTAATTTTAACTATATAAATTATATTTTTGTTGCTGACAATGTTTAGTATCATTATTACAAACTAAGGAATTCAAGAATACGTAATTGCTCACGTTCAGTTTATCTGACTGTAGTTTTTCACTTTGGCCCAATGCTAATTTAAAACAATTTGTTTAATTGATAAATAATAATAATAACAATAACAACAACATTCGAATGGTGAGGGGGGGTAGTGGCTACAACGCGAATGGCCAGTGGCAGAAGAGGTTTTACTGCCTCTGCTATTGCCAGCATCGTCAACATCCCCGCCCTGCCTCCGCCTCTGTCCCCGCCCCCGCCGCCAACGCCCACACGCTCTTTGTCGATACCGCGGCCATCAAGCACAGACGCGCCGTCATCTTCAACGAATCGAGGCCTCTCTCTTCGCTTCTGCAGATTTATCTCCATCAGGCGCATCATCCAATAGAGCCAATCCTTCCTTCCTGTCCGCCCGCCCCTCTGTCAACTCCGCTCCGCAATCGTTCGCTTCTACCAGTAATTTACCGCTCGCAATGCATATTTTTGTGCCGAACAGTTTAGTTTATTTTGGATCTTATCCCTTATCATAACGATTCGATTCCGATAACTCGAGATCGCTGTACGAATTTAAGAACGAGAGTTCGGAACGAGGACTAGCTGTTTCTTACTTCAAATGAGAATGGCGAGTTTAAATGTATTTTAAAAGAACAATTTGCGGTTATATCGCGTCAGGCATTTTGTGTTGGGCACACTCAAGGATATTTTATATTCCTTTATATAATCCCATGTATCAAGTGACGGCCGACCTGGATGGCCGAGATGGCTAAGAGCGAGTACCGACTCAGCGCTTCGGTCCGAAGGGTCGCGGGTTCGAGTCCCGCCTTGGGCATGGCTGTTTGTCCCTTGACTTTGTATGTATGTGTTGTCGCGGAGGGTCTCGCGTTCTGCTGACCGCAGATCAGAGGAGGCCGCAAGTGTGTTGGTGTCTAGTGTATGGTCGAATATGCGTCCCATCGGGGCGTAAAGGGTAACCGGCTGTCGGCTGGATAAAAGCCCTAGATAAAAAAAAGTGACGGAGGCTCGTCACTCACGTCGACACGAGTAACGAAATGTCAAAATTTCACGTGTCAATGTCAAAATTACTTTTCAATAAAATCTATTGGACATACTCAAAGATCTATTCGCGCAGGCCGAAGTCCGGAGTTTTGTCGTGAAACTGTACGCGCATAGCGAAAAGTTGTTGCGCCTTAAAAGTTTCGCTTGCAGACCCACGTGGTTTGCCATGTCCTCACGGAAGTGAACCGATTCCCTTTTGTTCGTTACGATAAAGAAGGAAATACTATTTTACTTAAATATAAGATCCTTGAACACGCCCAACTGTAATTTCCACACTCTTTACGCCAAAACCCTTTTCTTTCATAATACTAAACTGTTCAGAAAAAATGCTACAAAATGTGTTGGAAATTATTCGTCGCATCAGCCACTAGCCGCGACGAATTCGTCCACAAGTAGTGGCCAAGTATGCGTCCAGTCTAAATGTTTCTTACAGTTTCACAATTCACGGTTTAACACTACTTTCTCCATTCTCTCGCAACACTTGAAAAGACGTGAAATATGCAATATTATCGATTTTTCTGCTATGTATACGTAGTTTTTTTTATTTTATGAAAATAAACAAGTCATTAAAACTCTTGATGATCAGTCGTGTTATTTTATCTTGTTAAAAATGTATTGTGAACGTAATCGCAGTGCTAGTCTACATAATGTCTACTAAGAAGACCAGAATAAGGCGTGGGGATGTCTTCGTGCTAACCACATGTACCCCCATGATCGTGAACCCGGAACGCTACTAATATGCTATGGCCCGTACGCGGGCTGTTGCGCCAAGTACAGTCAGACAAGTAGAATAACATTAATTTGAAGTGATAAATTAAACAAAAATGTGTTGTTCTTTGTGAAACTAAAATTTAATACATTGTAATGTGCATTATAGGTAGAATGCGTACGTTGTAACACTTACACTTATTTACAAAATTGAATTAACTAAAGTTCACTGTTCAGAAAATATTATGATAACTAGTAGTACAATGAAGTCCTCAGGAGAAAAAAATCTGCTACGGCCCAAGGTATTTTGGTCCGTTACAGACTTTGACGGAATATTGAATTAACTGAAGGGATCAGAAAACAAAAAAACAAAACAAAACTTTAAAATGATGTATTTAACAACTATATTATACGATTGGTTTCTGAAATTGTAATATTATTATTTTCAGGAAAATTGTCCGTCCATAGATCTACTGAGAGCCAACTCGTCTTTAAGTGCAGCTTGAGACCTCCAAAACAACCTGAAATATTTATCAGAACTTTAAAAAAGTAATAAAGTTCGTGGGTAAAGTGAAAACTCGCTTAGAAATGATGCAGGTATGATTTTGCAGAATCTATTCAAATTTTTCAAATTCCATTTCTTGGAAATATTCCATAGCTATCCTCTTGGATACAGCAGCGTTGAAAGTTTCCCTCAAATCAAGAGCAGACCCCCCCCTGGTAACGTTCACCCTCCCCTTCCCTCTCCTTGGATGACCTGAAAAAGAAAGTCATCAAGACATTCAGTAGCCCTTTCTCTAATCCCTGTTCAATTTCTGTCAACCCCTCGTTTGGATATAACTTTATTGAGGAAAGCCAACAGATTCCCAACTTCGCTGCAAGGTTGGTTCCCAGCAGAAGTGGTGCTACCGTAGAGTCCTTTCTTCAGAGATGTCAAACCTGGAGGCAATACTAATTAGAATACTTATTGGACGAATATAAAGATTTACATGCGTATTTACACGCGATACATAAAACGATACTTGCGTTATTTTGCGAAGGTTCTTGAAGTTTTCTGGCTGCAGTAATTCGACGTTACGGAATGAAAAACCGAAGTTATAACATTCCCTACATCTGTCATGTTTACCTACATCTATAGACTATTTGCACACAGTTCACTCTAAACAAGAGCATTGTCTCAAAATATTTCAAGAACTCCCCCAATGGAAGGTAGCCACGGGGTAAAACGCATTCATGAAAAGTTACATGCAGCTTGTACCTTCAAGAGAAAAATATTCCAGAACTCCTCCAATAGATGAGAAGGGCAACGAAGAGCCCTGAGCTATACAATCTAGAAGTATTTACCTAATCAATTGTCTCAAAAACATGCGCCAAAGAAATTTCCCCAACTTAAAATTTCTCGCTTACTACAGGCTCGGTTAAAATTTATATCTGTAGTGAATGAACCTGTACTAAATTTATGAACTACACAACGGAGAATTTAAGATTCGGAAAGAAAAGTTCATTAGATTAATATGACACAGGAAGCCCTATTACAACTATCTGAGCAAGGCAATGGGTGTGCATTCCATCCTGACATCTCAAATATTTTCAGGGTAAGAGATGTATAGCCAAGATGCTTCACATGTATTAACTCGGCAAATTCTAATGAATATTTAACGAAATTTAACAGTTTAATTCAGTAGAACTAAAATAACGAGCAACTCAAGCTTTGAAAGCAAGTAATATTTGCACAAATACGATAATTACAATTTAATTATACTACTTAAAAATGTACAATGAGAAATTATATCAGTATGGTTTGTACTTACATTCTCCGAATCATCGAAGCAGCTCGTGCCTTGACATCTACGTGCTGTCTATGAGCAGCCGAGAGGAGGAGACCATGGACCTCAGCAAACCCCAGGCCAGGCATGTCAAGGTCGGAAGGTAACAAGCTTACTCGAGCTCCCGGGAACTGCGTCCAGTAACATTGGCGCCAGATTTAAAATTTAGCGGCGGCGATGGTGTAGCGGTTAGCGTATCGGACTGCTAAACCCAAGTTCGCGGGTTCAAACCCGATCGAAGCCGTGGATTTTTAAGGGCGAAAAAATCCTTCGTACGCCTTCCTTCGGAGGGGAAGTAAAGCCGACTGTCCCATGTTAGTAGATTTACTGCATGTAAAAGATCCTCAAACCTAAATAACCTAAGCCTCTGAGCTAAATTCAAACTGCCTGTTTCGTCGCCCAAATAATACCTTCTTTTATCCCTAGTAGGTGAAAGGAGCGTAACGAAATATGCGTGGTCAGACGGAAGAGCAGGCCTCATGGCCTGAGTCTCGCCACGTAAAATAAGGCCAATTCAATTCAAAAGTAAGGTTTGTACATATGATACGGTGCTGCAGGTACGTCACTGGATACCTGGCTCATGACAGTCTTTGGGAGAAGTTACTTGACCATTATTGTCACAAATTTACCTACATTAATTCCTATTTTCCATGTAAGGCAAAGACATAATCCATTAAAATGAAATAATACATCTGTCAGAGTTCAAATTCTCAATTGAGAGTAAGGGGAAATAAGAGCGGAGTCAGGGTAAGATGCCTGTGCCGGTAGGAGCGCCGGGCTCGCCAGGCGCCCGCCGTTTGATGTGCCTGCCCTAGGCCCATCCTACAGGGGCAAGCGTTACGGCAATGAGAGACCACAGGATGGCGAAGTTCCTGTCGTGTGCTCGTTCACAACTGACCTTTCCTCGCACCGGTTCCGTCAACGCTCGCAGTCGACGCTCAGCGATCCCCAAGGAGCCCCGTGAGTCGTCTCCCACAGCGACACAAGCCACAAATGGACAGGAGCGGTATCAACGGTTTTTTAAATTATTTTTTTAACACACACTCAAGCGTTGCTTCCCCTCGATGACACGTTGCGGTCACCCACTGACTATCACACAGCTCAAACGAGAACTCGCAACACATTAATGTTTACTTACTAACTTTCTTGACAAACTGAACTTACTTAATTCTCTTAACTTACTAAACGTACTTTCAAAATAACGACATTTATAATATTGATCTATTTTCAAAGGAACATGTCATAATAATAATTTGTAATTATGAGTAAAATAGGCTCATTGGCGTAGGAGCTTGCGGCAGCGACCAAGTGAACGGAGTCACAAGCTTGTTCTTTAAAAGTCCGGAATTGATCGTCAAAATGAAGAGTGTAAATAGGGTTAGAGCTTCTGGAAGAGTTTCGGGGATAGGGTTGAACACAACATACGCAAATGATGATGAGTAAATATGGATGACTCTGGGCACCTTCGGAGTGCGCTACACGCAAAGCAAACCAATACCGGTAACACCCAGTGGCAGACCGGGAGAGATGGCTCAGGGCATCAACTGATGTCACTGCAGTGTCTCTGACCTGGAGGCTCTAAATTCGAGTCCCGACGGTGGCAGGATTTTCGACACTAGCTTGCGAGCTAGGCTGAATGCAGTCGCAGTGTGAAGGATAATTCTAGCGGCCGGCTATTTTGATCGGTAGCCTTCCGTGGTTTTTCCGATCAACACCAGACGAATACCGGAGCAGTACCGTAACAAACGGGCGCAAACTTTCCTTCTTCTTCCTTGTCCTATCCTCACATACTTATACTAACATGCACTACACTACCACACATGCCGCGAGACCGGTCGAGAGCTTAAGAGCTTGCCCGCGTTGGGCGGTGCCCCGCTACTTGGAGATAGCTGGATGAGGGGAAACCCCGTAGCTGACGGTAGATCGGCGCCGAATCTCGCCATCCAGCAGGAAAAAAGCAAAGAAACAAACAAAAACATGCACTACACTTACGGGACTAATGACCTCAGTAGTCGACATGCCCGGAATCACTAACAACCAACAGTGGCCGGTGGGTTGCCAATTAGGAGGGGCGGCATGTATATGTGAACTATCACATACATTTTACCTCTTCAAAATATTTCTTTAACGAGGAGCATGTAGAGTAGAACCGATTTTCACGCATCGCAATTTTAATTCTTGTCTGCATTCATAACTGAAGATAGCGAAAACATATTTTGAAAAAAAAAAAAACACTTGCAGCAAGCAAAATAGTAATTTATGAAATCAAATGAAACGGTCGGTATTCTTAGCTTAGTTAATGGGCGCGGTGTCTGCCGAACACAAGAATAGCACGCAGGCCCCACCCAACTTCCAATACCTCCACGCTTCCTCATACTTTCATTGCCTCGTATGCACCACCTACGGACGGACTCTCAGTAGTCTACTATGCGATGCATTCTAAAAACATTTATCTTTCGCGTAAGTGGGTACATAAAACTAAATTCGTCCTCAAAAAATGGGCTGGAGGTATTGAAATTTGAAATGAATCAATTGTTTTAAATGTATTGCTTTCTTCAACTTTTCCGGGGGTACCGACGGTGGCAGGATTTTCGACACTAGCTTTTCAGCTAGGTCGAATTCAGTCGCTGTCTGGAGAAGAATTCTAGCGGCAAGCTGCTCTGATCGGTAGTTTTCCGTGGTTTCTCCGATCAACACCAGGCGAATGCCGGAGCAGTACCCTACGAAACGGGCCACGGACCGCGCGCGATCTGTCCTTCTTCTTCCCTGTCCTATCCTCTCCCCTTACACACACACTTGCACTAACATGCACTACAGTACAACATATTCCGGAAGACCGGTCGGGAGCTTAGAACTTATCCCGGCAGGGGCGGTGCCCCGCTGGTGGGAGAGTCCTGGTTAGGGGGAAACCCCACTAGCCGACGGTAGGTCAGCGCCGGATCTCACCATCCAGCGGGGGAAGATCACCGCCATCTCCCGAGAAAAACCATGCACTACACTAACGGGACTAATGACCAAAGCAATTGACGCGCCCGGAAACACGAAAAAATCAATCAATCAATTCAACTTTTCCGGGGGTATTTTATTTCCGGTGTGGGCGCCGCCCTAGAGCACGTAAAAAGCAGCCGCCACTAGGGAACTCTGAGACGAATCGCGAAAGTGTGCGCGTTGCGATCGCGGACCAACACGCATTGCGTCCACGCCGGCAGATGGGCTCGGGGGCCGGGCCTCGCCGGATCGCCCTGCCGAGATGGGCGGGGGTGCGGGCGGGATGGATGGGGCGGGCCGGACGGGAAGCGGCGGCGATGGAAGACCCCGCCCCCTCTCTCCCTCTCTCACCCTCTCGCTCGCTCTCTCTCCGCCCGGGCAATCGCCGCGCCACATCCTCATCCGCTCCGCTCCGCTGGGCTCGTCCAGGCGACGCGAGGCGAGGCGAGGCGAGCCGTTGCGCGGTGCGATGTGACGCAGGGCGACTCGCCAGCGGCCTTGGCAGCCCCTGGGCCGCGGCCGCGCTGGCCCGCAGCGCTTCCGCCTCCGCCTCCACAACAGAACCCTGCGGACGCCCAGATTGATTGTTAGTGATTCCTGACACGTCAACTACTAGGGTCATTAGTCCCGTACGTGTACTGTGTGTTTTTCGCTCGGGAGAT
The DNA here is from genome assembly GCA_011170035.1 of Teleogryllus occipitalis. Classification (NCBI taxonomy): domain Eukaryota; kingdom Metazoa; phylum Arthropoda; class Insecta; order Orthoptera; family Gryllidae; genus Teleogryllus; species Teleogryllus occipitalis. The sequence continues at coordinate 14,454 of BLKR01002966.1, forward strand.
GGCGGTGGTCTCCCCCCGCTGGATGGCCAGATCCGGCGCCGACCTACCATCGGTTAACGGAGTTTTCCCCAACCATGCATCTCCCACCAGCAGGGCACCGCCCCAGGCGGGTCAAACTCTAAGCTCCCGACCGGTTCCCCGGCATGTGTGATAGTGTAATGCATGTTAGTGTAAGTGTGTGCGTAAGGGGTGAGAATAGGACAAGAAAGAGGAAGAAAAGATGGCGCTCGGTCCTTGGCCCGTTTGTTAGGATACTGCTTCGGCATTCCCTTGGTGATTACCGGAGAAATCTCCTGGTTTCGATCGGAGCAGCCAGCTGCTAGAATTCTCCTCCAGGCAGAGACTGAATCCGACCTAGCTGAGAAGCTAGTGTCGAAAATCCTGCTGCCGTCGGGACTCGAAACTAGGACCTCCCGGTCAGAGGCGCTGTAGGTGGATGGTCAGGCTGGAGCTTGACAATCGTCAGAAGGGAACGGATTCTAATGCCTAGAGAGCGGGTTTTGATAACCTAAAACGCCGCCAAAAATGATCAATAAAATGCATTTAAAATGTTTTTAAAATGTCCTAAAAGCAAAGAAAAATTTCGTAAAAAGTGTGACCAAAACTAGTTCCAGATGAAGAACTCAAGCTGTTGGATACGTTACTGATGTAATCAAGGCATCTTTGTTTCGTTCACATGAATTCAGATTGCAAACTTTTAGTTTGGACTGTTCTTTTCCAGATAATCTCTGTCTTTAGTTATCGCGAAATCAGACGAACCGAAAATGGCGCTGATAGGCGTCACAAGAACCTTACGTTACAGCAGTGGCGGTTGGTGCCCCAACAGACAGGAGGTTACACCTCCATCGAATGACGGAAATGTAATTTCCAAAATTCAAAATACGAATACATAATAAAAATGTAAGTAATTAAAATCAATTAAAACTAAGTTAAATAAAAGTCTGTATTAAAACACTACTTACACAATTTTATGCGTCGGGTCCGCGTAAGGCATATACACCTCCCGCGCACCTGGGTCTGCCTTTGATTTCCACTGGACACTTAAATTCGATCCAGCACATCGCAACAAGCACTATTCCTTCGTTACATTTCACTCACAAAAAATTCTTTCGAAAACTTCACTATCCTGGTGTACGAATTTGGCAATAATGAAAGATATTTGACACCTTCGTATTCACATGAACGTTCGCAAACCGCTGGTCAGCTGCAGCCACTCTGGCTTCCGGGAGACACTAAGGAACTTCCATCCAGAACGGCCACCCTTACTCAAAGAACTCATCAAATGTACGTTTTGAATCAACAAACCAAATATCAAATGCAAACAAAGTCTTCAAATATCATAAATAATGCATTGAATATCGTTAATAATTAACTGGACTAGAGTACTTTGAATATCAAGCGAAAATCATAAAACCACACTGCAGTGTCAGACGAAGAGAGAGAACATGGGTATTCCACTGAGATTCATTCCGTCGCCATGCGGCGCTAGACAGCGTCACTAGACTGGTTGCCCAACCAAAAAGCTGTATGTTCCCCGTGTTAAATCGAAGGGCCAAGAGTAAAACAGTAAACCCATTAATACAGCCAAGAGCGTGGTGCAAATACTGGCAACGCACCAGACACTGGAGAGAGCGCCAGTTGGACGCTCTTTGTTTTCAAAATGATTTAATATACATAGATATTGCTGCAATATCTTGAATAATGAATGTTTTAAAAGGAAAATGTATATCCTAAGATATTATGAGAACTTCTGGGGGTTGTGCAACCGTGCAACCTAAGCAAGATCCGCCACTGCGTTACATACAACGGCTTACATTAAAAATTCTGAGCGAAGGAATCGAATAGGTATTCAGGAATTCTGTGGAGAACATTTGAACATTTACTTGAGGTACTAGTACGTATATAAAGGAAGTACTATTAAAATGACATAAAATCGAAGAAATCGACGAAAAATGTTTCAAAAACGACAGGAAAAGTAAAAAATTCTTATTAGTGGAAAGCGACGAAGAATGCCTAAAATTAATTTCTATACTAAATAGCAGTGTTATAAAGTGAAAAGGAAGAAAATGACATTTCATTAAAATCCGCCCCCTACTGATGACCTAAAATTCTTTGAAAATGACGTATAAAATGACTTAAAATAAAGAGGAAAATGGCCTATAAAAACCTCTTAACAATAAGGGGAATATTAATTTATTTTTTTAAATTACTCAAAAATTTTGTATGAAAATGTTTATTTATTCAAAGAATTTTACAATTTTAAAGAAAAAATTTATTTATGCAAAATTATATTTAATATAAATTCTTTATTTTAGGAGTAAATGATCTTCAAACCGTCAGTTTTGAAAGGTCGATGAAGTTACGGAAGCTCCATGTAATTTTGAGAGTTCGAAAAATAAGAGTTTACTGAAATAGTGAATTTCGTTGTGAACTGATGATACAATAACTTTGTTTTAGTGTATCATTGTAAATTCACCAATTCACTAACAAAAACAGGAAAAGGAAACATAGTGCGTAAAAATGACATAAATGGCGCAAATGTCAAAAATAAATTACCTAAATTTGACAAATGCCAAAAATGACCCAATAACTATTCCTTTTTTATCACCTATATGTCGTGATAAACATTCATTTAGAAGTTAGCTACGTCCAGAATACACGAATGAAAAGATGATACGTCATCAGGATCCGAGCCCTGCTCATTAGTGTTGCCAGCTTACGGGTCCCCCCCTAAACTTAGGGATGTTTTGTCATTAGTGTATGTTTTAATGAGCAAATTTATTTGTTTTTTGTTGGGAATTTTCGTTCATATTTTGAAAATGTTAAATTTAAAAATAATAAATCACGACCATTAAAACAGACTCAATAAATCTAATGAATTATTAAATAATCTTTCCAACCTTTCGGCCTACCTTTTGGCCACTATCAGGTTTAATGCAAGAACCTACAATTGAAGGTAACAATGGTAAATACTTGTTTAATTATAAAACTTGATTGTGAAAATACAAATATTAATAACATACCTTTTGATTTACACAAATCAAAATGTAAGAATATAAAATTAAATATAACTAAGTGTAGTAAAACACAGATAGGCGTGGGTGGCTTTCTTGGTGGTTGTGAAAATTTTATTCCAACTTCATCAATGTTAAAAACGTTTAACGAAGAAAACAGAGAGCAGTCACAAGATGTCGTATGTATTGATTATTTAATGTCTGAGAACGAAACTGATTAAATAATGCGGACTCCATATGATTTGATTCATAGTTTTGTTCTTATAAAAAATGTGTTCCTACAAGGTCTGTGATTTTCATCTACATATTATATATGAATTAAATGATCATTATTTAAATTATAATAATTTATATAGTTTTTTAAAAATATAGTATCCCTTGTATTAATACATGTTTAAGAATAATTATTTAAAAATATCATTATAATTAACTGTTGTAATATGTTTAGTATTTTTATAATATTCAATAGTTTTTTTTTTTTAAATTCGTGTGTTTTACCACGCCATCTGGGGGTAACTGATTGGAGGCATCTGTCAATACTGCAGCACAGTCTCAATAACTGGTGCCATGAATGAAGATTAGTGCTGCAAAATGGCACATGCTGTTTCGAACTAGTTAATTTCCTTTTTATTTCTGAGTAGAGGCTTCGTATTCGGTTTAGCCAGCAGCCTTCCCGACTGCCATCCTATCGGCGCCAAAGAACCAATTAGGACCTCCCGCGGTGACTACAGTTCCTTTGGAGAATCTCTTGTGAAGAAATGTCTCGGCTCCCCGAACATGACGCTGAGGTACCCTTAGGCTGATATCGGTCAAGTAACCTTACTAATATACCCGTGGTACCCCTCTCGGAGCATGGAACATCGTTCAGGATGTCTGAAGCCTATTCCTCAAATTAAACACAAAGACATCTTGCACACACATCTCACACAAGGGATTCTTGAGATTTACCGCAATGCGCTCTATATCAAGAGTCAAGAGAAAAAAAAGCAGCCTTTTTGAGAACATCATCTTTATGTATTTTGTAAATTGTATTTTGTAAATTTTGTAAATTGTTGGATTTCATATCAGATTCATCGAGAGATAAATTTCCCTTGTATGTATGGAGAATGTATGGAGTTTTTCAATTTTACAAAGTATGTAATTAGTATTTTTCCGGGGTAGTATTTTTTCCATTCAAGGGGTAGCCTTACTTCCTTGGTCAAATCTCTGTCACAAACAGGATTAGACCGCTACTCTAACTCGAAGGCAAGAATAACAGGATAAGATGTATCATCTTCAACGGGGAGTATCTCTTCCACATCCTCATGGATGACTCTTGTGTGGTGAAGTCGAAGAGAGAGGAGTTATGCTTCGTTGTTTTATTGATTATTCAATTAAATTCAGTTCAGTTATCGAATGGAATTCAATTAATTTCAATTATCGAATAGAATTCAATTCAATTATTCAATTATCGAATGGAATTCAATGATTCAATTATCGAATGGAATTCAATGATTCAATTATCGAATGGAATTCAATGATTCAATTATCGAATGGAATTCAATGATTTAATATTAAATGGAATTCAATTATTCAATATTGAATGGAATTCAATTACTCCATTATCGAATGGAATTCAATTATTCAATTATCGAATGGAATTCAATGATTCAATTATCGAATGGAATTGAATAATTCAATATTGAATGGAATTCAATGATTCAATATTGAATGGAATTCAATTATTGAATATTGAATGGAATTTAATTATTCAATTATTGAATGGAATCTAATTATTCAACTATTGAATGGAATTCAATGATTCAATTATTGAATGGAATTCAATGATTCAATTATTGAATGGAATTCAATGATTCCATTATTATTGAATGGAATTCAATTATTAAATTATGTTTTTGATTATTAGATCTCTGTTACATTTTGGTTGTGTAGCCGACCCGATCCATTCCGGTTTGTTCCCTTCCGCGCGGTGTCCCGTGTCATAACAGTCCATCCCGTCGCTCTTCCTCATTTCTGAAATGCCTATTTGCCGGGCTGGGACCATTCCTCCGTAGACTGTCAAAATAACTCGTAGGCCCTTCTCGTGCAGGTTTTCCTATTACTAGTATTGCAGAAATAACTCGAGGGACCCTTCACTCTTTGCCTGTCATCCTTTGGGAACGGCTAATTATTCCGGAAAGATGAGGAAGGGAGTTGAGGGTTTGGAAAGGAAAGGAAAGGAAAGGAAAGGAAGGAAGGAAGGAAAAGTGAGCACCCATGCCTCAACACACAAGCAACCACCCTTGTCGCAGGTGGGGTTTGAGGTCCGGATATTTCCAGCCGAGATAAGTGCAATGTGCCGCCTTAAAGATCTCGACCACCTAGATCGGAAGGTTCGAGTGCTCGGAGACAAATCAGTCGGAATCGAAAGGCAGAGTCAGATTTATTGATTGATTTTGTTTGGTGCGTCAATTTCTATGGCTATTAGTGTACTGCATGTTTTTTATCACGGGAGACGCCTCGCTGGGTAGCGAGATACGGCGCCAAATTACATGAGGGTTTGCGGGAATTTCTCTAACCGGGTATTGCCCACTAGAAGGCCACCGCCCCAGCCGAGACAAGCCCTAAGCTCCCGACTGGTGTCCCGACATGTACACTATTATGGTGCATGTAAGTGTAAATGTGTGTCAGGGGTAAGAATAGGACACGGAGGACGAAGAACAGATGGCGCGCTGTCGTTTGTTACGATACTTCTCCGGCATTCGTCTGATGTTGATTGGAGCAACCACAGAAAACTACGGATCAGAGAAGCCGTCGTGAATTCGACCTAGCTATCTAGTTAGTGTAAAAAATCCAGGCACCATCGAGACTCGATCCCTAGTACCCCCTGGTCAAAGGCACTTAAGTGACATCAGTTAATGCCATTGAGCTACCTAAGCCGCTGCCAGAAGCCGAAAATAATGTGTTCTGCGCCGCGAATTGCTCTGCGAATTGTTTTCTTAGGCAACCTTTCGACGTTTATGCAATACGTACTTTCATGCTGCAGCGATACCTATAATTGTTATGCCAGTTCTTTAGTCTATGCCTAAAACACCAAGGACGATAAGAAGAAGATAATGAATAAGAAAAAATATGAAGAACAAGAAAAGGAGAAACGAATACAATTAGAATAATCAGAAAGAAGGACGAAGATAAGAACGTGAAGAAAAGTTGAACGAGAAGTTGCTGAAAGCAATGAGAACGAGAAAATAAGCGAATAAGAAAGAGAAGAAGAAGAGGTAGGAGGAGGAAGGCTAAAGGAAAGAGAAGAAAGCGTTTTTGTCTCAGTTCAATATTGTATGTTATGTAGTCATGTAATGAATCGTATTGTGCTAATTGTTATTTCTTGCTTATGAAAAAGGAGACAAAAGAAGAGAACAAGATGGAGAAGTAACAGAAAAAAGAACAGAGGGGGCATGGGCTAGGCCCAAAATTGTGTTCTTTATTCGCTTAACGAATTATGTAGTCTGCATATTATTATTTTTCGCTTATGAAACCCCGGCACAGCGGGACTCTGACAGCTAGTTGATCTAAAATAAAGGCGTTGCGTCTGTCAGACAAAAACCACCGAGTATTCAACTGATCATGATGAATTTATTCATTTACTGAAATTGAAATATGACAATCAACGGATAAATTAAATGTTTTGCATGCTAATACACGGCGCTTATTCTCAATCGTATAAGAGACTCTCTACTTCATGTAGGAGAGAACACAGGAAGATTTAAATAACATTCTCTGAAGTCAAACAACTTATATTCAAATTACATTATAATCAAATAATTATAATGTAAATAAAATAATTATAAACAAGTCCCATTATATATAATTAATAAATTATAATTAATAAGCATAATTTTTAATTAACGTTTTGGAATAACAGAGTACAGGTTCAGAAAGTGTTTGCGGAAAATAGCCTACATATATATAGCCCGTGCGGCGAGCACTTCCGACACGAAATGGGACGCGAGTGCTGAAGGGAGAAAGTGACTTGGGGCATTGCCCCTCTTCGTTCCCTCGTCTTCCTCCTCTTTCCTCTCCCCTCTCTCCAAGAGGCACGCGTTTCCAAGCTGAAATAACGATTTGCATTCGAGTCAAGGTGCGTTCGCTTTGTGTTCCCGGGAAAAATTTGAAAGAAAGTGCACTTACGATCTTGCAAAGAAAATCTACATAAAATGAAAACAAAAGTGGCTGTTTACTAGACATATCAATGTTATCGCAAATATTATTCAGTAACGTGTAATGAGGAAACAGAAGTAACATGTTTTTTTTGTCAGGAAGACAAAGAATAAACCGGTAGCGGTAGTTCAGTGCATCAACTGATGTCACTGCAGCGCCTCTGATCGGGAGGTCCTAGTTTCGAGTCCTGACGGCGGCAGGATTTTCGACACTAGTTTTTCAGCTAGGTCGAATTCAGTCGCTGTCTGGAGGAGAATTTTAGCGGCCGGCTGCTCTGATCGGTAGTTTTCCGTGGTTTCTCCGATCAACACCAGGTGAATGCCGGAGCAGTATCCTAACAAACGGGTCACGGACCGCGCGCGATCTGTCCTTCCTCTTCCTTGTCCTATCCTCTCCCCTTACACACACACTTACACTAACATGCACTACACTACCACATATTCCGGGAGATCGGTCGGGAGCTTAGAGCTTATCCCGGCTGGGGCGGTGCCCCGCTGGTGGGAGAGTCCCGGTTAGGGGGAAACCCCACTAGCCGACGGTAGGTCGGCGCCGGATCTCGCCATCCAGCGTGGGAAGATCACCGCCATCTCCCGAGAAAATGAACATGCACTACACTAACGGGACTAATGACCGAAGCAGTTGACGCGCCCGGAAACACGAAAAAAATCAATCAACAAAGAATAAATCGAGGCAAGCACACCACGGTAGCATACCTGCACTAAGAATCTAGTCTCTCTAGAACGGATATTGAAGTATTGCGCGTTGCCCCGTGTGTTTACAGATGCTCTGGACAGTGATAATCAAATTTTAAAAAATTCGTCAGGGCGTTAAGCCATGTCATTTTCCTATAAAAGTGTCTCATTTACTAGAAAGACACAGTGAAAAGACTTTCTGACAGTACCTTTGTTAGTGAGACCAGCACCTGAGCGTCATCGGTGCCGGGTCCCCCAATTCGGCTTGTGAATTGAAATGACAGTACGGCGATCTGGTGGTCACAAGTGATGTGGTATGTACCAGCATGGGTTAATGAGAGGCAGGAAAAAAAACTAATTGAATCTATCGCGAAAACAAATATTCCACAGGGAGAAGTCCAGTTGTAAACTCCGGGCCTCGAAAATAATCCTAGTTAACGCGCAAGTCTACGAAATGGGTAGCGAATGCGATGCAGTGACCTTCCGGCGTTATTCCTGGTATCATGGCGTGGAGAGACATAGGATATGACGTCACGTCACCTGTGGTAGTGATTCAGAGTTCCTCGATATGTCATCTGGAACATCGTGCGTCCGCGTGTGTCACTATTCCTCATTAGCAAGCCAGCTAGCAGTTTCCCAACAAGAGAACAGACGCCCACACCCGCAATCTCCTTAAAGACTGCGTAAAACGTGCCGAAGAATCTTCTGCCGACAACGCTTTTGGATATATCTTCCCTTTTACCGTGTTTTATATAATATGTATAGAATCAGCCAGAGCGTCAGAGTCGAATATCTACTGAACTGAAGGATATTAAGGATCTATTCCACCAACATCTAGCCTATCTACATAATCGATCCAATGAAGATTCGAGAGAAGTGTCATAACTTACTGATACGTGACAAGGGCTACGTTTTAAAGTTAAGTCTATTGAAATTGAATATGATATTGTATATAATCATTAAAATAATGCTGCATGGTCTCTTAAAATATACAATTTTATTTCACTTCCTCGTGTTCCTTTTCCCTTTTTTTGTAGAAAGATCAATTTTTGGCAGGTAAAAACACCTAGTAAAATGGCATCTTAAGAGTAAATATTATGCATGAGTTTACCGTACATTGCAGATTCCTTACGAATAAGTACGTAACAAGTATGCCATTTTAAAATAAAGTCAATTTTTAAATCGCGGGATAAATTAAATACACTTCACATGTCATCAGCTATTTTTGAGAAGATTGATGTTGTTTGTTAGATATTATTCTCATTCTAAAATGTACATAAATGTATCAGAAATTCCACTCTACATATCTTCAATCCAAAAAGGTTGGAAAGAGTACACAATGTTAACTTTGCGGGGAGCAGAGGTTAATACTTTCAGAGCGTAATGTTGCATGCTTCACCTCCACGATGTACAGAGTTAATCAAACAGAAGCTTCTCATCCATAAACCTCAAGGATCTTCTTGTAAGACGTCCTAACCTTGAACCAATTTCTTATCGTGACTTTTTGATTAACTCCCACCGAACATGAAGTGGTTCTTATCAATATCTTGACACTCAAACACTGACATACTGACTCGTTCCGAACATACAGACAATCAGAACATATAGAGCGTTGCACGGATTCAAGGAACTTAAACCCAAAACAAGAGTAGAAATTCTAGTACATTACAGATAATTTCTCACAGAAGGAGTGAAGATCAGATGAAAATTTTACTTTTGGAGTCTTTCAATATCATTTATTTATCTCATTAAAAGCCTCCAATAATAAGAATTTTAATTTCATATAATAAATAATTCTTCACCAAATAAAATTAATTGAAGCACAGGAATACCACACCAAACATTTTATGAAGTCAGTCAGTGTTTTAAATGACCGTCAAATTCGCACTTTTCCAAAAGCAAATGGTGGAACAATAAGAAATTGGCGGCAGTAGAGTCGATCTCAAATTACTGATGAAAAAGTGACTGGGCAAGAGTCGTTTTTCTTCTAGTAATATATTACCGATTTATGAGATGTCCGAATGAAGATGGTATTTGGCCTGCAGTGGCTCGTGAACAAATGTTCAAGGTAGGCAAAATAGAGTTTCCAGAAGAATAGATGATACAGGCAGGCTCTGGAGCATGATGCTCCACATCAGTTCAATTTTTTAAAGATTTAAATGATTTCATTTAAAACAATAACCACATAAATAGTGCAGTATATTCCAAATATTTATTCCCCTAAGGACGGAGAGGATACAGCTTCAAGATGAAATTTACATTCTAAAAAATCATTTTTTTGAGAAAAATTTGTGAATTATCTATGTCTTAACCCATAACAACTGAATTAATTTGGGCGGATATCGCTAGGCCTACTTTCGTCACGTCCGAGCTTGCAGTCATCATTGAAAGTGTCTGCTAGCTATTCTTTCCAACTTTACCTTGAATGGTTGCTATGTTGCTAAACTATATTACTAGAAGGTAAAGTACCCATAGAGGTAAAGCGGAGATCAACTCAAGAAGAAATTTACCTTCTAAAAATATACTTTTTGGGTAAAAACCGTCAATAATCTACGTCTTTAAAACTAAAAAATGGTGTTCAAAGAAGATGATTCACTTTATCATGCAGAAAACTAATTTAAATATAAAAATATCAAATATGATGCATATACTATTTTAAAAATTAAGTTTCAAAAGCTACAAACTGAGGCAGACTTTCTCGTACTAGATAGCTACATTTTCTTTTGATCGGGGCTGTCTTTTCGGTTACGCATCACCCACTTTTCGCTTATCATGTATCGGCGCCTAAGAGAGCCACTGTAGCTTAGCGCTGAAACAGTGTTCATTTAAGAGCTGCTTTGCACTTCCCAACCATCACATCGAAGTAGCATTTAGGCCCACCTCAGTCCTGTACCTATGTCGCAGTAGCTGCCACACCTATACGTAATTAATATCCACCTCTCTGTAACTTCCAAACCATTCGTTATGTTACTTACAGTAGGCATATATTAATACATGCACTGAAATGAGTTCATGTGAGGATTCTATTCCTTATGAGACAAAATCAATTTCTGAAAACGACTATTGACGTTAATATGAATGTATTATTAGTAGAGATTTTATTATTCCTAATGGAAATCCATCAGAATTTGATGGTAACTGAGAAGAAAAACACGAATTGACAGTTTTTAATTCCTAATATTTAAATATTTTCTATGCCTTCCAATCTCTAATACTTTTGACCAAAACATGTAAATTAGCGGTATTTTAGGATAAATTAAAATGTTGTTTTCGATATATTTGTTAAAATTAATTGCATTGATTTCTATACATTTTAATCGTGGTTTAAGAAACGACTTAGAAGCATTGTCTTCAGTAAAATACACTTGGGGCGAAAGAAATGGCACTCTGATCACACAGCATGTTTGTTCAGTCTTATTGTAAGCGAAAATTCAGCAGCAAAGCTTCACATGAACTTGCATATCTGGTATTTGCAAAAGCAGACATCTTTTCGTGAGTGTGATATCCATTTTCTGTGCGCCCCTCTTCCAGTGGTGACTCCCGTCCCAGCTCGGAGCACCGCTTCAAGCCGTAAATGTAGCTTCACTATGCGCAAGTTTTGTTGAACTTTCCTTTGCTTGTAGTAGTAGTAGAGCTTAGGGTGAGTTTCTATTTTGTTAACAATACAGAAAAATCAAGTCTGTTCGTTTCTTTACCGTTAAAAATAAGTTTTCTATAATTTGGCAACGAAAATATCTAGTTTTTGAAATGTTAATCTCTCGCTTTTTAAATTTGTTATTATTATTATTATTATTATTATTATTATTATTATTATTATTATTAATCTTTCAACTATTAATAGTTAAATTGTTGGGAAGGGATTCTGGAACTCACGAAAGCGTGCGCAGATGATTTTCTCCCCCATACGTCACATACAGTTTTTGACTGTTTTTGACTAAATAAATAAATAAATAAGTAAATAAATAAATAAATAAGCCAGCACGAGCGCCCGCGCGTATGAGAAGCGAGTTGAGCAGCTCTGTTCGAAACGGGCGTCAGACGAATATCCTAAAAGAACTAATGCCACTACAGTGCCTCCAATCGAAAGGTTCTAGCGTTCGAGCCTCAAGAGCGGAGGAATTTTCGACACATAGCTAGGTCGAGTTTAGTCACTGTCTGCAGGAGAATTCTAGCACGCAGTTGCTCTGATCGGTAGTTTTCCGTGTTCCCCGATCAACACCAGGCGAATGCCGGTTCAGTACCTTAACAAACGAGCCTAGGACCGTGTGCGATCTTTCTTTCCCCTTCCTCATTCCTGACACACTTAGATGCACTACACTAACACACATGTCGAGATACCAGTCGGAAGCTTAAGGCTAGTTTCGGCTAGGGGCGGTGCCCCGCTGGTGGGTGATACCTGGTTGTGGAAACCTCCCCGCTTGCCGACGTGTAGGTCGGCGGTGGGTCTTGCGTCCAGCGGGGGAAGATCACCGCCACCACCCCAGAAAAAAAGATCGTTTCCGTTATAAATATACCAGTTCACTAGACGAAAGATTCGGTTCCCTTATCTATTAGAAATGGTTCTTTTTTAGGTGGGGAAAATGCACCACTTCACTAGTCTATCATCTTCCAGGGGGGTTAGTACCATGGAGATATGAATACAGGGAGATGGCGTGACGTCATAAACTTGAAGCCACCTCCTCCATATTGGTGAGTCGAGAAAGCTTGTAGGATAGACAAACTGCGTGTAAGTGCATTGTGGCTTGTAGCTGTGCTCGTGATCAGTAGTGTTGTTTGGCATCGTTTTTAATATTTGAAAGCCTTGTTCAGAATAGCTAGCTTTTTGTAACACTCGTTATGGTTACTTCTGTGGCTAACGGATGGCTGCTCCATGTAATTTGGAAAATTTAGTAACTTTGTATGTTTCTTATTAATTTTGTGATTGTTTCTTAAAGATTTCGTGTTGATCTTTGGATCAATGGATCAATTGTTTGTACTCTCTACGGAGATGAACAATTTCTATAACACATCGCAAAATTATATAATCCAAATCAATATGCGAGTTGCTTTTTTACATGTCTATTCATTTGCTAAAACCTTTAAAAGAAATTCTATTAAAAGTGAGTGTTCCCTTCAAACTAAATTCTCTTAAAAGTGAAGTGCACGCGTTAGCACGTCACGGACCACTTGGTGTCAAAATAATTTGGTGATACAATTGCGTTGCCAATAAAATTAGATATCTAGTGTGAAAAATACAAATAATCAGTTCACTGGATAAATGGAAGAGTGTCCACGATAAACTACCGATCTACCAAGTAGTAATATAAAATTAGTCATTGTGAGTTAGCAGGGGTTCCTGGAGCGGCAGACGTCAATAGAGAATAATAGCAATAGAATTACTATTAAATTGTATTAATACTATGTGTGTTTTGTGTAAAACTAATGTTTAAATGTACCGCGTAAATGTTAATTGATTTGTATCGCAACGTTAATCTCTTTCCCATTATAGAGAACCGATTCCTTTAAGGTGAACCAAATTTTTCGTGGCAAATGAACTTAAACTTTCGTCTAGTGAACTGGTATACATAAAACGGAATATATCCAAACATTCACTACACTTACGGGATTAACGGCACTATGAGTTGACGCGCTCGAAAACACGAAATAATCAATCAACTAAATGGGCGTCGGCTATTGAGAGCGAATATTCGTGCTTCGTTTTTTTTTTGTTTTTTTTTAATTGGTTATTTAAGGTCGCATCAACATCTAGGTCATTAGCGACCACTATTGGTGATAACGGTACGGTAACTATGAAGATGAAACGACATGATGATGATAAGGGGTGAAAGGACGAACACAACCATGCCCGAGGCGGGACTCGAACCCGCGACCCTTCGGTCTGAGATCACTACACTACTGCCTTAGCGATTTCGGCCACCGGGCCGACGTTCTTCGGTTTGATTGCGATATTATTACATTAGTAAAGTGGACACGGGAGTTCCGTGTTTGCAGGGTGAGTGGAATCGTCGGCCGCTTGGGCGCGGGGCCTTCCAGCGATGCGCCGGCGGATCCCAGGAAGCGCGCGCCGCTCGCCGCCGGCAATTGCCCGCTCCTGGAACTGCTGCTCAGCAGCGGCCTCACTTCCCGCGGGTCGCCTTCGTCAATCACATTTGGTTAACAGCACTGGGACTCCCAACCGCCCCCCCCCCCACAGCTAGTTCATGGCGCTTTTCCTTGCTCGTTTTCGGTGCGGCCGGTCCCTACGACCGATTCAAGATCGCTTCCGTAGAGCCCGCATTTCGCCAACTTATAAAAGTAATAATAATAATAATAATAATAATAATAATGAAAAAAATAATAAAAATAACAATAATAATACATTGTATGTATGCTCACGTGTGTTAACAAGTAAGAGTAGATGTACGTGAATAAAGAAATGTTTGCTGTCGGGTGCCATGTAAGCGTGTAACAAAAGGAAAAACTGAAATATGGTAGAAAGATACCACAATTTATTTGTAAGTACTAACAGTTTTCCATAGTAACGTATCATACACACAAAAGAAGAGTAGCAGAGACTACGATGTGATTATACAACTTTAAAAAATGAAATTAACAAAGAATGGATATCTTTGTTTTAATTAAATGTGCTAAATCCGAAATTTAATTGTTTGCGTAATTGACAATGTATCTTTTAATGAACTTCTCGAAATCCTCGCTTACTTTACTAACTAGAGATGTATGTGCAATTACGGAGTTATATAGCATCTCATGAAATGTTTATAAGCTGATGCGGTATTACATTAATTCATTTCAGGTAAAATGATGCAGCTATTTCGCCTTGTAAGATTAAAATATACAAGTATGAAACACATTTTCTTTGCATACGAATAGTTATACACCACATTTAGCGACAACGCATTTGTTTCGATTTCTCTTAACGGATTGCGTACTGTTAGATCGGACGGCGGTCGTTAAGAATAGCTTTTCTTTTCTGCTTGATTGCATTGTCTATATAACAATAGAATATTACGAAAATTAAATAAAGAAGCGCGGTACAGTGCGTGAGAACACTTTTTAATTGTTAAGCGTTCAGTAAAAATAAAAAGCCTTAAACCTGTGCAATTAATTTGTCTCTATTTCAAATAGTTATTTTAAGCTTACATGATTTTAGGAATTATTCACGTTCTTCACTACACGTACATTGGAATGAGGTTATCCAGAAGAGCTAAATCTCCAAAAATAAGAGATTGTAAGCTTCCGCGGCTAAAGTCAGTCTCTACTTGACTCTCCGGGAGACTCAGCGTCCTAGGCAACGGTGCCAACGTTTCGGCCGCCATTCTCGGGCCTTCCTCAGGGAGAAATGCCATGGCATTTCCATGCAAAACGTTGGTATCGGTGTCTAGGACGCGGCGTCACCAAGACAGCCGTGGAGTTTGGACCGTTTGGACCAAGACACCGTTTGGAGTGAATACTCCAAAAAGCTAATAACAAAAATGTCGCATTAAACGCACTTTTTTCAAATATGTCGTAACATTTGAAAAGTAATCTTTATAAAGAGAGGGGTTTGAATAGCTCCCTTCTGATGACTGTTTTGAGCTCCCTTCTCAAATACGTTCTGCATGCCAACTACGAAAATGTGTGATAGTTTGGTTGCGTCTGCCAAAGGCTCCTTCGCGACGCTAGGGCCGGTCGCTCTCTAGCAATATTCTCGACATGACATGCCGGGGAGCGGAGTGGATCGTATCGAACTCCAGGTGATCCCTTGAACTACACCAGCATCGCTAGCGCACGAGTGAGGAGGGAGAAACATACACACGCGGAGAATTCAATTTTTTCGGCGTTAGATGGGAACTAGGGGCGTATTTTAATAACCAAATACATCGCCAAAAATGGTCAATAAAATGATCTTAAAAGGTTTTTAAAATGTCATTAAAGCAAAGAATAATGACGTAAAAATTTGATTAAACAAGTTCAATGAACAACTCAAACTGTTCGATATGTAATCGATGTTTCTTTCTTTCGTTCAAGTGAACTCAGCTTGCAAACTTTTGTTTTGGACTGTTCTTTACCTGGAAATCTCTTTGGTTATCGCGAAACCGGTCAAACCGATAATGGCGCTGATAGGTGCCACAGAAAAGGAAAGATCACACGCAGTCCGTGGCCCGTTTGTTAAGGTACTGCTCCGGTATTCGCTTGGTATTGATCGGGAAAACCACGGAAATCAGAGGAGCTGGTCACTGGAATTCTCCTGGAGACAGCGACTGCATTCGACCTAGATATCTACCTAGAGTCGAAAATCCTGCCACCGTCAGGACTCGAAACCTCGAATCTCACGGTCAGAGGCATTGGAGTGACATGAGTTGATGCTCTGAGCCACCTCTCTCGGTGTCGCTGCCAGGATCAGCTCCCGGCTGGTGATGATATAAGACAGTTTACAGCACGATATAAGACAGTTTACAGCACGTAATTGTAAGGGTGTGCGTGCGTGCGCGTGTGTATAGGAAGAGAGAAGGGAACAAACATTAGGAAGGAAAGATCACGCGCGGTCAGTGGCCAGTACTCAGAAAGCGACAGGAGAAAAGTGAAAGAATGGGAGTGGTGAGCGTGGTGGTATAGAGGGACTATTGTGGAGGCGGGTAAGCGCGTGATAATCCTGTCAATTACAGGCAAACAGTTTCGGAGGCAAGGAATGTGAGCACTCAAGTGTACGCACGTGTGGGCTGGCAAGTGTTTGGAAGATTGCGTGTGATGGTGATCGGGAATGACTAATGGACGGTGTGTGGGTGGGCGAGTATGTAGATGGGACAAAACTTGGGAATTTCAATGTGGTGAGCCAGGGAGAGCGCTGGTAGGCGGGTGGCCACATCAGCAACATAGTAATTAACCTTCCTTTATTTGCGCGCGAAACGTCTACACAATCACTGGCAAGTTGGATTCTGGCCAAAACAACATTCCTTCTCTAAGAGATTCGTTTTCGTGGAACAAATACCAATTTCTTGTGAAATCAAAATATCTGTGAATATGTGACCTCTAATTTGGTTTCGGAAAACAAACTCCTCGTGAAATTTGTTGTCTTTTGTTAAAGAATCGTCTTCATTTTACTTCTGCAAGAGGCGTCTCTTATTTTTCTCATGAGCTCAAAGAACCATTTCTTCTGTAACGTATATTTTTCTCCCCCGAAAAAGCGTAGGAGACGGAAAAAAGGGATGACGACTTGATCAGCCAGGCAGAAATGTAACTATCCATGCAGATATATGGGCGGATGATGTCAAAGGCTTTCGGGATCAGAGTCATGCAGATGATCTTGGCTGTTGGTGTGAAACGCCCCGTCGAAGGCTGTGCTGTCCACGTTTCGACCATCTTATCGTGATCTTCTTCGGGACTGAATTGCGCTCTGAGGAATACCAAGTTAAGATGGGTGGCATCACAGCCTTCGAGGCGGCAACACCCAGACAGCCACAATCATTAGCGGACGAGCAGATGTTCGATGAGATGGATGGGTAGATGAACAGAAAGAAGGAAAGATGAACATTTCGTCAAAAAACATAAAACTAAACTATTTTATATATTAAAACACCAAAAATAAAACAAAAATATCAAAAATTTGACTACAAATTTTCATTCTGAGACATCGTCTCTCCCAAACATTAATTTTGACAATGCTACTTAAAATGAAAGAAAAATAGTGCTACAATGAGCACGATATTCCAAAAATAAAAATAAGATATTTACTTTTTCAAAACTCAAATTTTTGTAATGAAATTAGCACACCTACCATTCAATTCGATGAATTGTGCTCCATTCATACAAAGATTGAAGAAAAGCAAAATATTTCCCTGAGGAGGAAATTCGAACCTTTGAGGTTAAATACTAGAAGGCAACTCATCACTATTCAACTATTCAACCTTATGCTTTGAGCAATACGTAACTTTATTTATGCTTGTTTCGCTTTATTTACTTTGTTTATGTAGATATATTTTTAAGTGATTTATTTACCTCAAATGTTAATATTCAAGCAGAGGAAGAGGGATTTAATATCATTCGGGTTGTTTTTATTAATTTGTTATTGAGACTAAAATCCAAAATCCAAAAGGCAAGAGAGCTATTAACAAAATGTTTGTTATCAAATTTAATAATACTTAAATAATATACTGCTTCACATATTAACAAAAACGCGACCAACATATTTTTCACCCTTGATTACTCTAGTCCGAAAAGATGTTACATTTAATGACATGTAATTATTTTTATACGGTTTTACACACAGTAACAGCTGTTACTACGGTACATATTTGGATCAAAAATAAAATATTGACTTCGCGAAAATATCGTTGTTAAAACATCGCCTTCAAGAATGATAAGATCGGGTATAGTTTTATACAAAACATGAATTATGCATCCTTAACTGGCGTCAGAGCGAGCGTCGATGTGAATCGTCCTGTTTTTTGTTTTTTTTTTAATTCACAATCAAAGACACTGTAAATACTCAAGTACTAACCAACACTACGAACTCTTTGCAGGAATCAATTTCAGCAGTCGACAATAACCTCGAGCGTCAGCGCGTGCGGATTTGTGTTGAGCATGCGCATGTACTGAAAAGTGAGAGTTGTCGAGAGATTGCTGCCAATTGCTGTTCGATGCTCTGTGCAGAAAGTCTCTACATTTAAACATCAGCCTATAAAGAAAATTTATTCTTCAATTGGCCTGATGTTGCCTTCGCTTGCGGCAGAACGAATACCGATGTGAATAATCCTGAATTTTTTTATCTACAAGCGAGGATTATCATAGCTCAAATCCTAACAAATAATGGGAGCGTTTTGTAGCAATCAGTTTCAGTAATCAACAATCATATCGAGCGTCTGACCAGTAGCGGTAGCTCAGTGCATCAACTGATGTCACTGCAGCGCCTCTAACCGGGAGGTCCTAGGTTCGAGTCCTGACGGCGGCAGGATTTTCGACACTAGCTTTTCAGCTAGGTTCAATTCAGCTGCTGTCTGGAGGAGAATTCTAGCGACCGGATGCTCTGATCGGTAGTTTTCCGTGGTTTCTCCGATCAACACCAGACGAATGCCGGAGCAGTACCCTACAAAACGGGCCACGGACCGCGCGCGATCTGTCCTTCCTCTTCCTTGTCCTATCCTCTCCCCTTGCACACACACTTACACTAACATGCACTACACTATCACATATTCCGGGAGACCGGTCGGGAGATTAGAGCTTGTCCCGGCTGGGGCGGTGCCCCGCTGGTGGGAGAGTCCTGGTTAGGGGGAAACCCCACTAGCCGACGGTAGGTCGGCGCCGGATCTCGCCATCCAGCGGGGGAAAATCACCGCCATCTCCCGAGAAAAAAACATGCACTACACTCACGGGACTAATGACCTACGCAGTTGACGTGCCCGGAAACACGAAAAAATCAATCAATCAATCGAGCGTCTGCGCATGCGCAGTTTGAGTTGCTCATGCGGAGACGCTCATACGTGATACGGAGTGGAGAGCGTTGAGATGATGATGCCGGGCGCACTACCTTAGTTCGCTGGAAAGCGAGCTCCGATATTCATAGTTCTGATTTTTTTGTCCACAGCCAAAAACGTTGTAAAAAATCAAATCCTAACCAACAGTAGGAACTTTTTGCATCCATCAATTCCAGCAATTCCAGCAAAAATCTGGAGCGTTTACGTGTGCGGAGACGCTCAAAAGTCGAAAGATTGCTGTCCATTGCTATTCGGTACTCTGTGCAAAAAAGGTCCCACATTTAAACATCGATAGAAACACTATTGTAGAATTATTATTATTTTATTCCTATGTATGTAGTGCAGGGCAGTGTTGTCTTACGAAGTGGAGAGCAAGGAATGCAGAAAAAATGCATCACGTTGAAGTGCAGTGCAGTGAAGTGAAATGAAGTGGAGTAAGGCTTGCGCGATGAAATTATGTACTATTTATTATTAATTATTGTTTTTTAAATTAACTACGATCTTGTAATTTATTGTTAGTGTAAGCTTAATGCATGTATAGATAAGCATGTAAGATATTCTGCCACCACGTTGCGATACTAAATTGAATTGATTGATTGATTTTTTCGTGTTTCCGGGCGCGTCAACAGCTACGGTCATTAGTCCCGTTAGTGTAGTGCATGTTTTTTTCTCGGGAGATGGCGGTGATTTTCCCTCGCTGGATGGCGAGATCCGGCACCGACCTTCCGTCGGCTAGTGGGGTTTCCCCCTAACCAGGACTCTCCCACCAGCGGGGCACCGCCCCAGCCGGGACAAGCTCTAAGCTCCCGACCGGTTTCCCGGAATATGTAGTAGTGTAGTGCATGGTAGTGTGAGTGTGTAAGGGGAGAGGATAGGACAAGGAATGGGAAGGAAAGATCGCGTGCGGTCTGTGGCCTGTTTGTTAGGGTACTGCTCCGGCATTCGCCTGGTGTAGATCGAGAAACCACGGAAAACTACCGATCAGAGCAGCCGGCCGCTATAATTCTCCTCCAGACAGCGACTGAATTCGACCTAACTGAAAAGCTAGTGTCGAAAATCCTGCCGCCGTGGGGAGTGTAACCTAGGACCTCCCGGTCAGAGGCGCTGCAGTGGCATCAGTTGACGCACTGAGCTACCACTCCCGGTGATACTAAATTGAAAAATTAATAATAAATCTAAATGTAAAATCCAAAAATCGGGCTGTTGCTGGCCGGCGGCGTTGCTTTAGCCGGCGGCGGAGCCAGCGCCGCTGTGCTGACGAGGGTCCGGCCGGAGCGAGGCCTGGGTGTCCTCGTCCCGTCCTCGGCCCCGGGTGGCGGCGGCGGCGATAGACGCGACGCGAGATGCGCGCTGGGCGAGGCGAGGCGATTCGCCTAATGAGGCCTGAGGCGCTTTTTGCGCGGGCGCGGAATAGCTGGCGCGTGACGCCACCCGCCGTAAGGGGGGAGGAGGGGGAGGCCTGCGGCGGGCGGCTGGCCGTCGGACCGACGCACGGATGGACGCGCGGGCGATAAGCAACATGCGCCGCGGATTCGGCGCTCTGCCTCCCCGACGCGCCACGCCACACCACGCCACATCACGCCATGACAAGCCACGCCAAGTCACGTCAAGTCACGCCAAGTCAAGTCACGTCAAGCCACGCCAAGTCAAGCCACGCCAAGTCAAGTCACGCCAAGTCAAGTCACGTCAAGCCAAGCCAAGTCAAGTCACGCCAAGTCAAGTCACGCCAAGCCAAGTCACGTCAAGCCAAGCCACGCCAAGCCAAGCCACGCCAAGCCAAGCCACGCCAAGCCAAGTCACGTCACGCCAAGCCACGCCAAGCCACGCCAAGCCACGCCAAGCCACGCCAAGCCACGCCAAGCCACGCCAAGCCACGCCAAGCCACGCCAAGCCACGCCAAGCCACGCCAAGCCACGCCAAGCCACGCCAAGCCACGCCAAGCCACGCCACGCCACGCCAAGCCACGCCAAGTCACGCCAAGCCACGTGAAGCCACATCAAGCCACACCGGCGACCATTCGCTAGCCACTACACCAAACCCTCGGAAGAGAATGTCTATAGACACGAATACTTCAAACACAAGTGTTTTCTCTTAGAAAGAAATGTGAGGTTTCTTCTCTGGCGGATTTTCCCTCGTCTTACTCGGCAATTAATTTTATCATCAGTACACTAACTTTATTCTTCCATATTCTATTTAATTATTTATTAATTTGTTTGTGGATTTGACGAGACCGTCTATGCAGATTTTCGGGTACGAACATTTACGTAGGCATTATTTACCTCTTAATTATTTACCTCTCTCTTTATTTGGGTTCCGTGAATTTTCCTTATCTGACTAATAATAATTTCCGTTTCAAAAATCAAGTAACATAATTTCTGGTTCTGTTTCGTACAAACAAAAGAACAAAAACAAATAGATGGCATTTTCTATAACAATTCCCAAGAACAATAACAATAATCCTGTCGATGTTTAATATTTCCCGTTACTCTCCCTTGCATGGATGGCCATAATTATTTTAATTGAAACTTTATTTAAATCTATTTCAAAACTTGATCTTTCATTACTCAGATTTATATGTCGCATTTAATAACTTTCCTGTTCGTGGAGTCCTAAACCTACTTGGTCGTTGCTCTGGCGTCCATTTTAAATTTCCATTTTCAGCTTACTCCAATCTTATTGTGGCATCTTCTTCATTTCCATGCCTGGTTTATCCTTTGTTACACTGCCAACATCTCCACCATCAACAATTTACACTATCTCGGAGAACCTTGCATCACCATCCGTTCGTCAAGGAGCCGGAATCTATTCTCTCTTTACAACACTCGGTATTCTTCTGTCACATACGATGCGCAGTGCATTACCTAATTGCGTTTCTCTTTAGTTCTGTTACGCAGGTTCGTCCCTTCCTCGCACTCATTCTCATTTCTAATTGGCTAATACAGCCCAAGTATTCTATTAAGTTATTCTTTGTCTATCGATCCTTGAGTTCTTTTCGTAAATTAAATGAATACCCACGGAAATTACTCTCTTCTCCATACGATATTCTATTGGCCACTAATTATACTATTTCCCCTTATTAACCACACTGCCTTTCTTAAAATTTTCATTATTTACCACTCGCCATATAATTATTTTATATTCCCCATTGTTGCTGTAGTTTATCCTTATAGTTTACATGAAATTTATTTAATCTGTGGTTAATCATCACACTACTGAACCAAATTTTGGGATTTTTCTTTCAATGAAGGATAGTGGGCGCTAGATGTGTTATGTCCTGCACTTATTATCCTGTTTGTTTTAGAATAAACACTAAGTTTTAATAATACTATAAAATTAATAGAATGTTCATTTGTTCATTATTTCATTTTCAAAACCGATTATATGGAAAGTAGTTAGTCTGGGCCGTTTTGTTTTGCGAGATGAAATCTATCAAAAGCTCTTGGTGTGTCTAGTGCTTGTGTAAGATTAGTTAGCGAATCGATATTTTTGAAGTTCGAAGTTTAATGAACAGTGACGCACCCAAATGAGGGGTTCATTGGGCTTCGCCCCCTCCAGAAGTCGTTGATACAAAATTACAGCTTTTATTAATTTTTCTATACTAACGAAAATTATTCAAAATATTAATTAAGTTTAGTATTAAAATAAAGTAATATATTATGAAACGATGATGTAATGATGGTATTAATACACGAATGTGATATTACGATACGAACGAGGAACGAGCGAGTACACTGAATCGTTTTGTGGCAGTTGACATGTAGAATTCAGCCAAGGCCACCTAGCGGACAGCTCCTTAACCCTACCCTCGCCTGCTGACGCAGGTGGCTGTGGTTACCAGTCCGCTTGCGAGGGAATACTGCGCTAGTCAAATAGAATCAACGTGAAATTACGATCCAGTTTACTTTAAATTATATTTCACGAAAAAATTACTAATAATAAAAGAAATTAAAACTGACAAGAGGAACATAAAATCAAATGCAATTGTACGCAATCGAGCAAAACTCAATGATTTTACCAGAACGATTTTTAATGATTAATTAAGGGTTAATACTTGGTTTGTAAACTTCTCTGTGATCGGTCAAGAACTTTTGTGGGAACATCTGTGCTTGTAAAGTTCTCTGTGATCGGTCAAGAACTTTTGTGGGAACAGCTATCCTTGTAAAGTTCTCTGTGAATGGTCATAATGGAATCTGTATCGTAATGAGTATCAATACGCAACCGATTGCAGTCATCAAATGATGGCATTATACGATGAGAGTAGAAAAATACATTTTATATTACTTGAAAACATCCAGACGGCTAGACACTAAGCCTGTACTCCCTCCCGAGAAAAATCATTTTCGGTGCACCTCTGTTAATGAAGGTTTTTACATGAAAATATTAGTGACCGTATACAAAAGCTATGTCCAGAAATCAGCTGACATAAGTGTACTTTCACAAAGATTATAACATTATTATTTACGTTTTCAAATGAAGACGATTAGGAGGATTTCCTACTGTAGTCCGCAATACACATGTACAGATCTTAGTAAATATATAACATACATATTAAAATTTCTGAAACATTTATCTCTGTATTCAGAGTAAACAGTAATTATATTGTTCCAAAATTTATAACTTTGTTACTTCATTCTTCGCTTTTGGAGAATAAGTACTGAACCGCATGAAACAATATTTTTGGAATTTTATTTTACCTTTGTAGTGAATATGTAGACATTTTTCTGTTGTATCTCTCTTCTTTTCCGCGATGTAATTGCAACGGTTTAGATAGTTTTTATTTATTTATCTAAAGACAGCAAACCAAAACATAATCTAAAACTGTGAAATAGTTTCAATATTGAGAGAAAAGCTGAAACCGACACCACAACCGTTGTCCTTTTATTAAATTAACTGCCGAAACAAAAAGAATGCAAGCGTTTCGGTTTTTAAAAATATTCATAATTTCCTGTAACTAGTTTTGAAAAGTAACTCATCGAAAATCTCAACAACAGATGGCTGTGTTTTCAGAGTGCAGATATTTCGTTATTATTTCATGATTTTAAATTGTTTCATTTCATGGTTTGTACAGGATGGAAAAGGAATCGTGAAAACGTTTATATATCGAAGTTAGCATTATCATTTATTCGAAATTATTTAATAAAAATATAGAAAAACCAGTGGAATCGTTTCAAACTCTCAATTGGAACCAAAATAATTTTCTGTCATTGCCATCAATTCCATCACTGCCACAACCCCCGATTTCACCGTTCCTCAGTCTCTTTCTCGACAATAGACACAGCTACGGCGTAGACCAATTCCCAACCTGCCTCTCCCCTCCTTCGCCCCAATTATGGATGATTTGATTGAATGATCAGTGATTCCGGGCGCGCCAACTGCTAAGGGCATTAGTCCCATAAGTGTAGTGTATGGATGGTAAAATCTGACGACGATCAACCAGTGGACTAACGGGGTTTTCCCCAACCAGGTACGTCCCATCAGCGGGGCATCATCCCATCTGGGACAAGCTCTAAGCTCCGAACCGGTCTCTCGGCATTTGTGTTAATATAGTTCGTATAAGTGTGTATAGGGGGAGAGGATAGGTCAAGAAAGAGGAAGGGAAGATTGGGCGCAGTCCGTTGCCTCCGTTGTTAGGGTGCTAGCTACTGTTCGCCCGATGTTGATGGGAGAAACCACGAAAATTTCCAATTAGAGCAGCCGTCCGCTAGAATTCTCCTCCAAACAGCAGCTGGACATGACCTAGCTAGTGGCGAAAATCTTGCCCCCGTCGGGACCCTAGGACCTCCCGGTCAGACGCACTGCAGTTACATCAGTTGATGCCCTGAGCCAACTTTCCCGGTATGACCTTCATCACTACCACATCCTCCACTTACACTCTCCTACAGGAGCTGCCTCGCCCACAGCCACCGCCACCACCGCCACTGCAATCGCCGTCGCTGCCGCATAAGGGACGGCGTCGTCCGCAAACAAAGGGGCTGCCCCTCTGCACACGGCCGCGCCTCCCGCGCCGGCACGTGTCTGCGCCGCCCCCGCCCGCAAACACACGGACACCTCGCTCCGCGCTCGGCAAATAGAAAGCAGCGCCCCAAGCGGCGGCCTCCCGCTGCACGCTGCACTGATGAATGTAAAGGCGCGCCACCCGCACGGCTCGTTACACGGCGCGTAATGTCGATAAATGGAATCAGTTTTCACTCTCACGACACGCTCTTTACGCTGCTAGCTCTGTATTCCTGCGATGCACGATGCAAGCACGATGGTAGTCACAAATTGATTTTTTTCTTCTTCTGCGACATATCAGTTAATATTAATTACATCCGAATCATTAAAAGTCAGTTAATATTAATTACATCCGAACGCCTCAACTGTAATTTTTAAAATTGTAAATTAATTAAAGTGGTTTGGCGGAAGAGCAGGCCTTAAGGCCTGAGCCTCGCCAAAAATAAAGACAATTTTATTATTATTATATTTTATTATGCAACAATGCGCTGGTGAGCAGCTCTTATCGAACGAATGCGAATCAAGACGATGTTCCATTTTGTATTGCACAATGCAAGGGCATGCCTCATAGTTGAATAGAACGTTTTTGTAGTATTAAAACAAAATAATTGTGTATTATGACTTCAGATCATGCAGGTCATGTGGTTGCCTTTAACGAACAAAATATCGTTCCATCTATCGCCAATACTTCACTTTTCAGCAATACTGGAGTTCAATGTTTTACGATGAATGTGTTTCATGAACAAGTTGAAGACACCCTCTAACTGCTCGCTTCAGTGCTTACAGCGTGTCACTAGTATTTTGAATTCGCGCAACTAGTCAGTGCTTCGCTTCAACATAAAACGGATAGGGGACTGCACGAGCAGCGAACACAAAAATTACAAATCTCAAATGAAACAGCCAAAACCGCAAATTTCTGAACACTTTCAAACGAAATTAACTAGAACACAAGTGATATGTGGGAAGAGTACAACGTGCTTGTTAATGGGGTTAATGAGTGAATGCTTAGTATTAATGAGTGTATCATATGCATTTTTAAGGCATAATACATGTCTAATTCTTACCAAAGTCGGTACTAGATTGTTTCTTTAATTTTCGTATTCGACAGACGAATCGTCTAACCCTGATCACAGATTCTTCATACAGTAAACTGTGGATATTACGTGACCTCTAGGCATCGTTTGTATGGGCATGCCAAACATTCCTTCGTGCTTGAGTCATCGGGACCAAGACTTTTTCTTGAGTAATTAAAAACACGAGAGGTGACACTACCAAAGATGTAACAGAAGAACCGAGAAGCAAAGATATCACAGAAGAAAGAGATTAGACACGAAAAAGCAAAGCTGTTGGACAAATTCCAACAGGGCAAGTAACGGAATGTTAAATGCCTGAACATGAGGTTCAATAACTTCCCCAACAATTACATTCTTCCGCATCGAAACCTGGATATAGCGCTTCGCTAGCACGAAGCTACCAGCTCTGAAGTTGTTATCCTTAAACGAAACAAATTTCTATTCAATTCTTCCGAGTCAAGAAACACTGGTGAACACAAGACCGAATTCAGGAAGACCACCTACCATGTCGATAACACCCCACGGGCTTGGAGTCTCCTTGTCACCACATTGGTCCTCCTCTGGAACTAACCATAAGGGTATGACCAGAAAACAGACATCTGGTCGAAAGTTCTAGGTTCGGTCAGGACTTTCATTAAAGTTCCTATCCTGTCCGCAATCAATGGATATGTACGTCCTCCTTTTTATTAGGTCCCCTTCGCAAATATGACATGGGTATCACCGGGAAACTGGGAACAGCCTGGCCATTTTCAATCCTCTTACTAGAACTGTCATGACTGATCAAACTCTAATCCCACCCATAGGTGATTAGAGGATTTAACTTTTATAAAGGAACCGCGAGCAGAAATAGTGCAAAAAGCGAGAGAGCTACCAGGAGAAAATTTCTGAGACACGAACTAGACCTTATCTCTTCTCTTGCCGTTCACTGCAGCTTCAAGCACTGGAGAATTGCAGAGCAACAAGAGTAAAATTGCCAGGTATGAGTTAATATTATGCCTCGCTCATAAGCATCGGTACCTGTGTTGACTGACCAAACGTTGACGATGACCTTACTGAATTTTCTATTTTACTCATATCACGACATCACTATATCTGCAGAGGAAGTGAACTAAAATTGACATGTGAATGTGGTGATAGACGTTTGTTTTATTGATTAATAAATCTAGGTACGACATCTCATAGGTCATTAATCCCGTTGATGTAGTAAATGTTTTCTTCTGGAAGTCGTGGTTTTCCTCCCTCAATGGATGGCGATGTTTGATTGATTCATTGATTGATTGTTAGTGATTCCGGACGCGTCAACTACTGAAGTCATTAGTCACGTAGGTGTAGTGCATGTTTTCATCAGGAGGTGGCAGTGATATTCCTCCACTGGATGGCGAGATCCGGCGCCGACCTACCGTCGGCTAGCGGGATTTCCCCCTAACCCGGACTCTCCCACCAGCGGGGCGCCGCCCCATCCGGGACACGCTCTAAGCTCCCGACCGGTCTCCCGGGATATGTAGCAGTGTAGTGCATGTTAGTGTGTGTGTGTAAAGAGTGAGGACAGGACCAGGAACAAGAAGGAATGATTGCGCGCGGTCTGTAGCCCGTTTGTTAGGGTACTGCTGCGGCATTCGCTTGGTGTTAATCGGAGAAACCACGGGAAACAACTGATCGGAGCGGTCAGCCGCTAGAATTCTCCTCCAGACAGCGACTGAATTCGACCTAGCTTACAAGCTAGTGTCGAAAATCCTGCGAAAATCCGTGGGGAGTGAGAACCTAGGACCTCCCGGTCAGAGGCACTGCAGTGACATCAGTAGATATACTGAGCCACCGCTCCCGATATGAATGGCGAGATCCGGCACACATCTTTCCGGAGGATGGCGGAGTTTTCCCCCACCTGGTATCTCCAACCAGCGGTACACCACCGCAGTCGGGACATGCTTTACGCTCTCAGCTGGTCTCCCGTCATGTGTGGTAGTGGAGGGTATGTATGTGTGTGACGAAAATAAGGGATGAAATTTGGACAAGGAAGTGGAAGGAAAGATCGCGCGGATCCATGGCCTGTTTTTTAGAGTACTGCTCTGGCATCCGCTTGGTATTGATCGGAGAAACTACGTAAACTACCGATCAGAGCAGCTGGCAGCTTGAATTCTCCTCCAGACAGATGAATTCGACCCAGCTACGTTGCCAGAATCAAAAATCCCACATCGTCGGGACTCTAATCCTAGGATTAGAATCGCTGCAGAGTCATTGGAAATGCTGGCTCTGAACTAAACAGTATATGATGAAGGGAATCGTTGAAAACTAGAGGTGCTAAAACTGAATTTACTTTCTCACCCGCATTATCATTCAAAATTACGAGAAAAATACTAAAACTTCGAAAAATTGTACATGAACTTATTTCAAAATCTATCTTTAAGGAATAGATTTTATTAAGGTAAAATATCTATCTTCATAATTGTAGTTGTAGGAAGATGCCGAAAAAACTGAATTTTTGCAATTATCGAAGAATCAGAGTTTTCAACGAAAATGAGACCAGCGCTTCTTAAACATCCACTCTTAAACATCCTTCACACTATCCAACAACAAAAATTAATCGAAAACGATGGAGACTTTTTTGCAAATTTAGAGAAAGATGTAAAGAATGCTCCAAAATTGAACTATCGCTTTCAAATTCAAAGGGTCGTGACATCAGCCCAATCTATTGGGGAATACCCATTTTCGAGAAAATAGGCTGAACGGTTTACCAACTAGCGTTGTTCAAGTCGAACATACGTTTCGCCGTCATTCGATTTTTCAAGATTTTTCTATCAAGAATCCACGAAAGATGGATTCTTGATACACCAGGTGTTAGTGAATATTTTTTTCTAAATTTAGCAAATAGATTTATCCACTTTTCTGTTACCAGGTCCCTGTAATAGGGGTTTTTCTGCCGAAAATTCGCCGTGTTTTCGCCTAGCGAAGAGGGGCCCGAAGCTTCAGAGTGCATACCAATAGCATTACATAACTTTTGCTCTACTTCGTAGCGAGAAACTAAAATGTAGTAATCTCTGACTTCCGTTGAATTTAAGAGGGAGTGGTGAAGACATTATCTCAATCAAACTCTACTCCCCTTTCCGATTAAGTGTCAGTAACGAGTAACAATCAGTCTATGAAAGAGAAGTGTGGTTGGATAAGTCCCGTCCACCTCACAACGCACATTGCTGCGATGTCTGCAAAGAAAATGTAGTTGGTCTTGGATCCAAAATCAGTGAATAATCAAATATTTCCGCAAACAAAACCATGAGCTAAGACCATTAGTATTATTGGTCGGATTTCCTTGTTTCCTGTCAACAAACCGCCAATAGTTAAAAGCAGACAAAACATGTAAACTAGAGCCTCTGAAAAGAAGAGAGTCATTAATTTTTAAATTAATAATTTCAATTTTTTAATTATTTTATATATATTTTTTAAATTTATGAGAATACAAGAAGAAAGAAAATTGAATGGAGTAATAGAGGAAAGGAAGACAACTTCGAGAGGACACAATTTGTGCTAAACTGCTTGCTAAGAACATGAAGAGAATTCAAAATAGATGAGACAAGAAGAACGACAGGTAAAAGAAATATCAGAGTATTTGGCGATGTAGGAAATAAAAAAGTTTTTTTGCTAATGAAAGAAAACAATCACAGGATAGGACAATATGAAGAACACCCAGTTGAAAAGACTGATCCACAACGAACGAGAAGAAAGATAAGTAATGGGCATTGTTGTGTTTAGTTATTCCCTTTGATAATGATCATCACGTGACCAGGAAGGTAGCCCTCACGTTTTCGAAACGAAAAAAATGAAAAAAAAATCAATTTTTTCGAAGATCCATTTTAGTTCTAAAGTCCTGTAACTGCTTTTAACTTTCCAAAGTTTCGTAACCTTTTTCCTTTCATTTGTTCTTTGAGAAGTTAGTCAATAATTGCGTCAGCGACTCTGTTACCATGGGGGACCACTCAAGTTGAGAGTCTGAGACACTATGTCTATATACCACAATATAGCGAAGAATTGTGAAGCTTTGTCAATGTGAAAGAGACCTAACGTAACATCACGGAACTCTGGTCATTCCACATTTCTCAATCACTTCCTTAAAGAGAATAGAAGAAGCGGACGCTGTTCGGGTGAGCACTCACATTTTGCCATTGTGTTGCAACGTTCCATTTTGTTCTAAGACAGACTACACTCATTCTAAATGAAACTTTTCATCATGTATATTTATTACGATGTTTACATTCATAAAAAGCAAAAAAAAAAATATTTTAAATGTAAAATGGTTTCAATTTTCTTTGAATCAGTATTTTGAGTTAGATTGCGAATGATTCAATTACCGTATGTCTACCGATGTCCAAAAGTAAGAATCGTTTTTGCACAGTGTAATTTTTAATACAGGTTACACTAATAGCTTGCATCAGCCAAAATGCTCTTGAACAAAATCCCAAAAATGGTTTTCAAAATGTAGCAAGAACATTGCTCAAGAATAATAAATAAAATAATCAATATAACCCTGCAATAAATTAAATATTTTAACAAAATACACCTTCGTGAATACTTCAATACATAACATAATAGAAATATATATCAACAGTTCTTTACAAACCAAGAATACAAAAATGTTTGAATAGCGCAAGACCTGCATAGTAAATATTTAATGGCGGACGGCCTCTTCCTGTTAGTCTTTGTGTCGCATGAGACAAAAATCGAATTTTTCATGGTTTTTCTATTTCCTCCGGGTTCTTGGGTATCTAACGTAATCTTACACAGGAAGCCGCACAGTTGTTGTTATATCAAATTTCTGCGTTCATTAATAATTGGTAATAGAAAATCAGAAAGTTCAAACGCCAGTGCAATGTTAGTTTCTCTCAGAAAGACCCAGAGCAGTGTTCTGGCATGTGGACTCCCCAATGTAATATTTGTTAAACCCAAATTTTTAGCGCAGATCACTGGTTTTGATGGCACTACAATTTGTTTTTCCGCACTAATTCACAGAAATGACCACATATGTTTACTGTTTACTGATTGTAAAGCTGTACTTACGGTTGCGCTTATATCAAAATAACACTTTGCTTCACGTGTATGGCAAAGTAGTCATATGAATCACATGACTACTCACAATCAAACTTAGAGCAAAGTAGTCGTGGTGAATGAATAAATATGGCTCAGCCTTGTATATTGTGAATGCTGCGAAGAGTTCATACTTGTGTGTGAATGCATATGTAATACAAAATAATGAAACAATCTCGTTTGAAACTGTTATTGGCATACGCATTTCAAAATTTCCTTCTTCAACCAAGATTCGCTTATTTACTGCAAATTTACTTATATTAGTTTATCAGCTTTGTTATGACGTCCCCCTCAAATTGGTTAACCGATTTTAGGTTTGGTTTGATTTTTTCGTGTTTCCGGGCGCGTCAACTGCTTTGGCCATTAGTCCCGTTAGTGTAGTGCATATTTTTTCTCGGTAGATGGCGGTGATCTTCCCCCGCTGGATGGCGAGATCCGGCGCCGAACTACCGTCGGCTAGTGGGGTTTCCCCCTAACCAGGACTCTCCCACCAGCGGGGCACCGCTCCTGCTGGGACAAGCTCTAAGTTCCCGACCGGTCTCCCAGAATATGTGGTAGTGTAGTGCATGTTAGTGTAAGTGTGTGTGTGTAAATGGGAGAGGATAGGACAAGGTCCGTGGCCCGTTTGGTAGGGGACTCGCCATTAGAACTATAAATACCAAATAATGGACCAAGGCAACAGCCGAAGCAGTTGAAGTTCGTAAGCAAAGGGGGCAGCTGAGGTATATTACCAAGTCTTACTTTTGTTGTCAGCCATCTGCCGTTAAATACTTTTCACAAGATAATCTTCTTATAAGAAATATCGTGGCCGTTAGGCCACTCTTAAGGCCTGTGCGAGCATTGCGTTAAGTAACGATAACTTAGACGCGTCGTAAATTAACACTGTATCATATGCAGAACGTTTGGAGTGTCGTTTCGTCTATGATACAATGTTATTCTACGACGCGCGTTACTTTTCACGGATCAACGCAACGCTCGTATGACACAGCCTTGGCTTTTCGTTCTGTTTGGTTGCGTCAAGTCAATATAAAAGTACAGTATTACCAAGACAATATTTATCAGAAGAGAAATGCCCGAAGAACAATTTCCGCGTCCTTGGCCTGAATTTTGGCACCCCAAGCATTGACTCAACGGGCCCGTTTTTAAATAAGCATGAGGGATAGTTTGCATTTTTATAACATCATTTACTTTAAGACAAAAATATTTCTTTAAGGTATGTAGTGCAACATAGTCTGATTTTCATAAAATTTTTATGTAAGAAAATTGTTGAAATGTAATGTTTGTCAACTATAATAAAACAAATGATATTTTATAAAATAAATTCATTAATATTTCTTCTGCCTCTGTTCTGTCTTATATTAACGGTTCTGTGTTATAGCTACTGTCCAAAGATATAAAAATTAAGATATATAAAATTATAATAAGACCAGTTGTTACATGTGCAGCAGAAACATGGACACTCACCGACAAAGATATAAACCAACTGAGAATATTTGAAAGACAAATATTACGTCAAATATATGAGCCAATTCAAGTAAATGCTGACACCTGCAGAATAAGAACATATCAAGAATTACAAAACCTAATAAATGGGATAATAAGATATATTAAGGTTCAAAGAATTAAATGGCTGGGTCACATTCAGAGGATACTGATGGATATACTCCCAAAGAAGATGATGTCATGGATTGCAACAGGTGGGCGCAAGAAAGGAAGACCAAGAACTCGGTGGATGGATGACGTGTGTCAAGATGTTCGGATGCTACACAAGGGAGAGTGGAGAGTGTTAGTGAATGACAGAAAAAAGTAGAACGGTTTAGATGTGAAAGCCAAGATCCACCCAGGTTGTAGTGCTAATGGAAGAAGAATATTTCTTTCCACTTTCAAATCATATTTAGTTATTACAGGAAACAAGCTGAAGTATCCAAATTAAATACACCAGGGTTCAATAAACAATTTATTGACAGAAACAGGTACAGGGCTATAGTGCCGAATATCCAGGAGAATTTGTAGAGAGACGTAGCCGTGTTGCCGTAAAACCAGGAGATGTATCACAATATGCCGAGTCACCAAATAGCCGAAAAAGGGAAGTCCGAAGTCGTTGCGCAGTCGTCGTCGTCTCTCTCTCTCTATTCACACAGTAACCACCACTTAATCACCAGATCGTCGCTCCATCACAGCCGTTCACTCGCTCACTCTCTGCCTCAGCTCCGCGCCGAGGCCGTTTTATAGCTGCCCCGGGCCGTAGGCCCGTTGACTGGCTGTGCAGTAGGGGCGGGGTCGAGTCTCACCCCGCTCGCTCAGGCGTGGCGGCCACATTCAGCCGAGCACCGCTGGCCCGCGCTGGTAGTTGAACACTGCCGCCAGGGGCGGTAACGCCCTACTGACGTCACTTCGCGGCGGCACATTTAATTATGTGCGGCCGGTCACGACACAAGCCAATCAATTAAAGAAATGCTTTCAAATTTTGACATAAAGTTAATGAACCTTGGTCGCAGTGAGCACAGTGAATACCTTGGAATTCTGTTTTATTGTCACAATATTTCAACATTTTTTTGTTCTTTCTTGTTTTCATTATTTTATTGTTACATTACTTATAATTTTTTTCAATTAGCTTACAAAGTTCTGCTATTGAAACTACAAAGACGCACGAATGATCCAATTTTAAAAATGCTTATCTTATAGTTAAACAGACTGCGCGCGACGCTGTAGAATCAGCAAGCAGTAGTGGCACATGCAGGACGCGATGTGAAGCGACGCAATTCGATGGGGGAAAATGGCGCTATCAAAACTACACTGTCGTTTATTTATGTAAAATTCGTATTATAAATGGTAAACATGAAGGTGCAAGTACGAAGAGGGTGAATGCATGAAGTGTATTCAGGGCGGCACGAGAATGGAGAATATAATGAGCTATCTATAATCTAAATGCCTGCTTTCTCGAGATTGTATCGTAATGTTTGAGCAACTGAAACAATATAGAAATTTCTTTTTTCTTTTGTAAACGTATGGTTTAAGGATATTCAGCAATATTAAAAAATTAACAGCAGACTGCATCGCTTTAAAATGTAGCGCTATTGGAACGTCAACTAGCCGCATACTTTGATAGGTGTCGCGTAATAATCTTTTATTAACAGTTTCTCATCCATCATTGCGGTCATGTGTTAGTCGCATGTATTCACGCAAAAGAGAAGAAACAAACACACACTGACTCTCCCGAATCGTGTCGCGCCTTGACACTTGCTTAGTGCATATGTTCATAGCTAAACACAATTTTGTTCTTACCATGTCGCCGGTTTAAATGTCGCGACGGTTTAAATGAAGTGCCTACAAGCATGTATAGTGTAAATAGTGTTTAAATGATTTCATGGATTGTGTTTATAAGTGTATTTGTATACTTTGACCAGTGTAAATAATGTAAATAGTGTACAGTGTTAAAGTTGCAACCGCTGTTGAAATTATGTCGTCGATGCATATATAGTGTAAATAATTTTTATATGAGTTCATGTGTAATGTTAAAAGTGTATGTTTTTGTAAGTGTTATATGTGTATGTATTGCTTACCGTAAATAATGTTCGTTGTTAGATTAAGTTAGGATGTAAGACAAAGTAGATTTAGATTAGTTTGTAAGTATCTAGTTTGTAAGCTAGGCCATAATTTAGCTATGTAAATAGAATTTATGAATAAATATTACTATTTTTATACTCTTACCATGCTACTCGTATGTTCCAGCGTTGTAACCTTCCATAACTGGCTCGCGCAACCTATCACTTTCTTGGGACGTTGGACGTAAAGGTAAGATTCTCACTCATATGCTGCTTAAATTCTTAATATTGATGGCCCATTATCTCAGAAACTACTGATCTACATTTAAAATAATTGCTTGGCAGAAAGTAGAAATATATTTTTTCTCGGACCTCCATTTTATTCAAAAATTTAATTACAAATTTATTTATAAAACTGATACATAATGCTAACTTGACAAAAGTATATCCACATATTGGTATTGTAAACTAGAGTAATTTTTAAAGAAATCAATAAAATGAATTTAATAGTTTATGAGAAAAAGGGGCATTTATAACGAAAAACTGTATTTCGAGAAAACCGCTCCTCAAGCTTTTACTAGAAATTACCCATGCCATCATTTTTGCTGTAATATTTTACTTAAATCAACCTGTTCCCTATGAATTATACTCTTTATTGTTGATATCTAGAAGCTGTTTTCTCTTCTTTTTTATCATTTTTGCAGCTGAGATTTCTGCTTTGTGGGGAAGTGAGGTGTTTGTGTGGATCACTTCTGGGGTTAATATTTTCATTCTTAAACTATTTTTCGCACCATACTCTTTACGATTACAATTACGATTACGATACGTTAACCGTCTTTACGAATGGATATAGTTCCATTGTTCACAAGCTTTTTAAGTACACCTTTCGGGTTTGCCATTTGAGTCGGAATAGTTGCCTTTTTCACAACTGCCTCTGACACGTTTACCCCGAGAGAAAATAACACAACTATAAAAATACAGAAGAACAACACACCCGTCAAATTGCCCAGATAAAAAAGATATTCAAAGATAAAATGAAGAAAACCACAGTCTTCAAGAGTACATAGTTTGGTAACTATATCTGTTTATGTGGAACTATGGAACTCCTAAAACGTCAGCCTGACTGTGCTGATGCAAATTAAAAACGCAATAAAATGAAAAAAACAATATTTTAATAAATAATATATCAATATCTTCAGAAAAGTCTAGACATTATTTTAAGATTAAAAACAATATTCGATATTTTTCTCATTTTCGGGTGGAATATTACCTTAATGCGCTTGTAAAAAAAAATTCTTAGAAAAAATATTTGAAGAGCTCCTTGAGACAGATCCTTTAACTCGTACTGCGTTATCGACTTACCTTCTTTAGTAATTTCCACCTTAATGGATGTGATAATACATGTTGTTATAACACATGATTATTTCAAATACCGTTTCTTGTATGTTTCTTTTTAATACTAGTATATTAGAGCCAATGAATGTCTTTCAATCTGTAACTCACACAAAAAGAGTGTGTATGTAGAAAATGCGTCTTTGCTTTTTTGATATTAGTGATGTAAAAAGTTATGCAATGTGAAAACATGACACTTCTATAAATATCACCTAAAAACAAAATTAAATATCGCAAATCATGTAGGGTAACAAGTATGACAAATGTTCGTTAAAGTCATAACATGATGTCGTAACGTCTCCTTTACGAATGATAACACATTCACGATATTTAGAAAGTCAATAAACCGTTTGCATATTTCTTCGGTGATACTTGCCAAACAGGCATACTATTGCAAATATCTGGAAATTGATGTTTCTTTCACGGACATCATTGAGTCATCTTGCCTAAGCCTCGTTAGAAGATACAAAAGAATTTATTACTTTCTCAGGGAAGCAACTTCTTAAGAAGAGAAAGTTATGTCATGTTACGCGAAAAACGGGCTAAACCGTTCAGCCGATTTTCTCCAAAATTAATATTCCCTAATAGATCTGGCTGATGTCACGGAACCTAGAATTTCAAACCGATATTTTAATTTTGGAGGGTACTTTGTAGGAAGCCCCTGGGGAATTATCCAAATTTAAAAAAATGGCTCCATCATCCACCTGAAGGACGTTTAAGAAAATGGTGCAAATCTCATGTTGGTTGAAAACAATGATTTTTTTGACGAAAATTCTAGCGGATCGTTACTTTTCTGTGGCTTCTTCATGAAACAGCCGGCGAATTATGGAGCAGTGTCCTATCAAAAAGGCCGTGGAGCGCGCGTGATCTTTCCTTCCTAATCCTTGTCTCCCCTTTCCACTTACATACACACACATGCATGCGTGCACTGCACTACACTACCACCCATGTCAAGAGACCAAGCGATAACATTGAGCTTCTTTCAGAAGGGGCGGTGCCCTGCTCGGAGAGATACTTGAACGATGAAAACCTCCCAGGCTGACGGATACGTCCGCATGAGATACTACAAGCTACTTGACTGTGGAGAAGACGCCGCGCCCGAGGCACAGGTGCCGCTTCGGCCGCCATTCTGAGACCTTCCTCAGGGCGAAATGCTGAGCGGCCGAAACGTTGGCACTTGTGCCCAGGACGCGGCGGCTTCCGGACATCCAAGAAGCTACTGATTGGGGCCATGGGAGCCCCTTAGGAGATATGTTCCAGAACACCACCACTTCCAGAATATAAAATGCACTACACTTACGGGTCTAAGAGAATGTTGTCGTACTCGGGACCAACACTCATTTACTCGCTACGAGTAAATCCAAACATCCTTTCCCAGGTGCTCAGTCTTTGTTATTTTGGCAAGCTGTTGCTCAGAAATATCTTGTTTAAACGTTCCTTCTAAACACTTTTCTTTCAGCAATACTAAAGATCCTGTTTTAGAATGCAAAAATAATCGTCAGCTTGCCTGTTCCTTAACAATGATCGCCTAAACCAGATGCTGCCGTATACAGTTCCCAACAATAGCATTTGTTAGCTTGCTACACAATATGTGTTAGTTATGTCCGGTAATCTCTTTACGCGGTAGAATTCAAATTTGCATACCGGAAAATAACACAAATTTGTTATTTATTATATGTTATTTTACAAGATTTTCGTATTTATTCTGTAAGATCAGCAACGTCAGTTGTTTATTAACAATATACCGTTAAAGCAGGTCAATCCTTGTGCAGTCAGCATGCATTTAAAACTATCTGTGGTTTTCCCGCATCGAATGTTCCGTTTTCTGGATGTGTTTTATAATGGAATGTACTCTGGGGTAGTTCTAAGTCCCAAGCATTACTCTGAGGGGCAAATCCGTTCTTGTTATTTTGTTTGAGCAATCCGCTTGTGTATATAGCTCCTCACATAATTCAGAGTAACCGTGTCGTACTCTCCGTGACAGTTCTACTTACATATATAGCCTACCCGAGTGCCATGGAACATAATACTCGTAAGTGTGCAACTACACTACCATATATTCCGGGAGACCGGTCGGGAGCTTAGAGCTTGTTCCGGCTGGGGCGGTGCCCCGCTGGTGGGAGAGTCCTGGTTAGGGGAAAACCCCGATAGGCGACGGTAGGTCGGTGCCGGATCTCGCCATCCAGCGAGGGAAGATCCCCGCCATCTCCCAAGGAAAAACTTACACTACACTTACGGGACTAATTACCTAAGCTGTTGACGCGCCCGGAATCACTAACCAACCAACCAAAAAAACGTAAGTATGCTACGTTTGGCATTTTACGGATCCTAACTGCCACAAAAATTAACAGAACTTCAACTACTATAAATTTAGAAACTATGAAACACACCTCTTTTTGTACTTTACTAATTTATTTGTTATACAGTAATATCTATTTTAGGTAGCGGTGTATATCTTAATAGTGAATAGTAACGAACAAATGCCCGGCATAATGTTTTTGGAAGGTCGTATAAAGTAAACGAACTACATTGGCATTGACATGTTTTCGTCATTTTCTTCCCGATATTGATGTTCAAAATGTCGTCATAAACCTAGACGATTTTAGAGAGGCCTTTACTTACGAATTTTTCTCTTAATCCAACACATTATTGTGAAACGCTAAGAATATTGTATTTTGTTTTCTTCAATGCTGCAAAATTAAATATTTGGTTTAAAGAAAAATTATACATTTTCAGAAGATGAAAATGTATTTCCAAAATGGGAGCGGTTATTTAAATTTTTATAAAATTTTGATACTATAACAATTGAGGTTACTTTTAGAATTTGTCTTAAACAATAACTTTTATTACCATTTATATAATTAAACACCAATTTGGCTTTAACAAGCCTTATTATTAGTAGTACATAATTTTACGGTTCTATTTAGAACGATAAAAAATCTTAATTCTATGATTTAAAACCTTTAAAATTTTGTCTTTTTCTTATTATTATCCTTATTCTACTGAAAATGTATTACCTTAGGAAAAAAATAAACACAAAAAATTTGCCAATGTCATAGATTATGAAGGGGACTCGATTCTCTCAGTCACGCAGTATTGAAAATAACAATAGCTACACGGCAACTCACGCGAAGTTGGTGGTTTTTCATTACTCTATTGTTCATGTATTTCACGAAAGGTTGACAAAGTTTAAAGAAACGATTATTACTGAAACTTTTTTTAGAAATGTTTAAAATAAATTTTGAGTAGGGAGCTCATCATTCACCCACGCAGTTTTAATCCTCGATAGATGAAATACACTCGCTTCGCTGTATCTGTTATATTATCATGACTTTTTAATATTATTTAATACTTTTTCATGTAACTACATTTTCATCAACAAATGAAAAACTTGCGGGTTGTAAAAAGGGGTTATAAATCAAATAGTTTGTTATCAACTATTAATAGTATAAGAATTACTCTGATTGAAGGGACCTTCATCTTTGAACTTCCAGATGTTCCTTCAAGTTGTTCAGCCAAAAACATACAGAAGGAATCAATAAGCTTTTCAATATTCAGTCGCAGTCTGGAGGAGAATTCTAGCAGCCGATTGCTCTGATCGTCAATACAATAAGTAGTTTTCCATGGTTTCTACGATCATCACCAGGCGAATGACGGAGCAGTACCCTAACAAAGGGGCCACGGACCGCGCGCAATCTTTCCTTCCTCTTCCTTGTCCTATCCTCACCCCTTATAAACACATACACTAACATGCACTATACTCCCTCACATGCACGAAGATCAGTCGGGATCTCAGAGCTTGTCCCGGCTGGGGCGGTGCCCCGCTGGTGGGAGATACCTGATTGAGGAAAACCCTGCTAACCGACGGTAGGTCGGCGGCGGATCTCACTATCCACCGGGGGAAGATCACCGCTACCTACCGAGGAAAAACATGCACTACACTTACTAATGAGCTTAGAAGTTGACGCGCCCGGAATCACTAACAATCAACCAGGGTGTCAATACAATAAGTCTTTATAAAATGTAATCTAAGATCAAGCACTTCATTCAGTTTGAATTCATTTCATTATTTGTATTTCAGTTAACAACCAGAAGGAACTAAAGACTGTGAGAGTACTTGAACGCCGAGTAAAGGCTAGTGAAATTTGAAAATGAGCGCTGCGCCACCCCCAGATCTGCGGTGGGTTACATTCACCAAGGAAGTAGCTTCGTTGATCAAAACCATATGTTATGGGGGATCCCATGGGAAGTCTCTGACCGCAAGTTTTTATCAGCCACAAAATAGAGGAGCCACCGGAAACGGTGGTTTTCCTTTCATATCGAAAGACCGTCCTGATGCACTGGCAGAAGGTACTCATGTGCGCTTCAAATCTCCGATATCCTTAGCTTCAAACCGCAGACCGCAATAATAATTAAATTATACGAAGGATCCAAAAGAAAAATGAAGGATGCTTTTCAGAAAATTTTCGATTTTGATACTGAACTGTTGTATAGATGAAGTACACATAAACATTGGAGGATTCATTTTAGTAAACACGACATTAACACATTTCAATATGAAATTCAATACTTTGGGATATGACAAATTAAAGAATAGATTCATAATTTTCATAAATGTTAATTTTAATAACCAATATCAGTACCAATACTAATGAATATTAAACAATAATTTTGATAAAACTGTAGTTTTTTCGCATATATAACGCAACTTCGTGCTAGCCACATTGACGGGTTCAATAGTAAATAAGCATTCGTATCACAGGCATTTGATGTAAACCTCGACCAATTTATTGTACAAAGCATGTTGCATAATTTCACCTAATACCTCTCATTGATCAATCATGTATGTATTAAAATATAGTAAAAGTTAAAGTTAGCCTTGACAATACAGTACCATGAAACCGCAAACATTCAGTATTTTTTAACCGAATATCCTTCATCAAATTCAATCAGTATTTTGAGTAGATTTGCGATTCCTTTTACATCTGACCAACGTTTCTGTTTTAAAATTTTGCCGAAATATCATGCTAACTTTGGTAAACATTATTGTTTTTAACATTGGTAACAAAGTTTTACAAAACCGCTCTATTACAGTACAACAAACGATTTAAATTAGCTTTGTGCTACTCACAGCGTTATCCGTTAAAACTTAGACAATCTAAAAGCAATACATATTAGTTTGTTTAGTATTTAATTTTGAAGCCGTTGTCACAGAGTTCAACGTGCAAATTAACGTCGACAATGAGTCTTTTGTTACAAAACGCGTTTAAAATATCAGTAATGTGATCTTGTGTGGAACTAAACTGAAATTTTGAGGAGGCAGTTTTAGCTGCTGGTCATCTATTTTAACTTTGTTCATATATTTGGTAAATTGTCTCCTTTTCTATCTTTCACCGACTTCAGAGACTACTAAAAAGCAAATAGTCTCTTCTTCCCATCTGAACATGTGTCATCTGGTGTCGGATAATTTCCACGTGGTCAGAGTAAGACACCGCCGTCTTCACCGTGATCCGTCACCGTTGCCACCTACCCTTGATAACACCGGTCGCCGTTGATCCGCAGTTACCCCAAACCACAGCCATTTGGAATATGTAAGGACATCTCCCTGGATGTCTTTTTTAAAATATTTGTTGCGACTATTTTGGAACACGTCTCTTATCACTTCTTGGGCATTGAGCGTTTATATTATATTTCTGGGGTAATCCTCCCTTACTTTTTTTGTCTTTTTGTCGCGCCACATCGCAGATAGTCAATGCTTT
Organism: Teleogryllus occipitalis; assembly: GCA_011170035.1. Lineage (NCBI taxonomy): Eukaryota > Metazoa > Arthropoda > Insecta > Orthoptera > Gryllidae > Teleogryllus > Teleogryllus occipitalis. The sequence goes on from BLKR01002966.1 coordinate 56,643, forward strand.
TTATTCCTTCGGCCTGGGACTCGGCGGACGTTAGTAACATTGGTTTCCAGAAGGTCACCCGTCCAGGAATCCGTGATGTCTCGATTTTGATTCGAGATCGCTTCCATGACTTCAAGGAGCTTAATTAAGCATTCGTCTACCGACGTCTTTTACAGGTCAATTCACAATACCTCTAATCTGCAAAAGTAAATACACCACAATTTGTCGTTTTCTGATTCATCTTTAAAAAATTGTTACTAATATTTAAATTAAATTGAGTTAGCATTATGGAAATAAAAATGTAGACAAAATAGTAAGTTTTTACGTTCTTGCTACCGCTTACGCAGTAGAGAGAAAGTTATGTAATGTTGCACGCAAAAAAGGCGAATTTTGGGCAGAAAAATTCTTATTACAGGTCCCTGGTAACGAGAAAGTGGATACATCCAGTTGTTAAAATTAGAAAAAAAACTCTAATAAGTTGTGCAACCGAAATCCATATTTTGTGGGTCATTGATATCAAAAATCGAATGATGGCAAAAGTCTATCTGTCCATTCGTGTGAAAAACACCGCTATAGGCTAAACCGTTTGGCCGATTTTTCCCAAAATTGATATTACGCAATCGATCTGGTTGATTTGCGGCCTCGTGAATTTGAAACCGATATTTTAATTTTTGATGTACCTAACATGAAACCCTAGGGACATATTAAAAAATTTTCAAAAAATTGGCTCATTATTTTTTTATTAAATTTTGTTGTTGGATAACGTGAAAAGAGAATGTTTAAGAGAATAATACAAGTCTCATTTTCGTTGAAAACTCTGATTTTTCGAAAATTTCAAAAGTTTAAAATGATTTCGGAGTCTTTTACAACTACAATTATGATGGTAGAGATTTCTCCCTTAAAGAAATCTGTTCCTTAAAGATAGATTTTGAAATAAGGTGACGTACAATTTTTCGAAAATTTGAGTACTTCCCGCGTAATTTTGCGTAAAAATACTGGCGAGAAAGTAAATGCCACTTTAGCACCACTAGTTTAACTATATCTTTATTTATTTTATTTATTATCTTTGTTTATTCATATATTATGCTGACTATGAATAAACTTAATAAAGAACCGCACCGTTTCGAGAAAATGGAGCATATATCACGGAACCATCCGCGAGTAGTACGTACATATTCCACAAATGTTTCACCAGAAAAATGATGTCATGTCTAAGCCACATTTCTAGTAAAGTGAAGAGCGTAGTGGAAGGTTATTTGATGAAGACGAAGGTCCCATGAAAACAGGATTGAATTCTGAGAACACTAAAGAGCAAAAACTTTGTTGTAAGACACGACTTTAAAACTCAGATTATAGAAGATTGAACGTGAACTAGCTATTAAAAATGAAGCTTTTATGTTGTTGGAAAGAATAAAATGCATTACTGTTTCGAAATTAGCACAAATCACAATACTGAAAATGAAACATCATGAGCGAATTTACTAGGCTTATGCAGGTGTTCATAGGTAGCAGTTCTCTGACACGTTTTAAGGAATGGAGGCCTGTGAAAACTTTTTGACAAATCCTACTACAGCTGATCCAGCTTAATTTTCTGTCTATATTATAATATATTTTCCCAATTTGGAGTTTTGCGCGAAATTATATTTTTGTTAATATTGCCCTCCTTTGCTCTTGCATGATATAACTAATTTAAGAAGTATCAATTCAAATGTTGCAATTATACCAGCTAGTATTCAACTATACTTGACATTATAGGTATCATTATTCCTGGGTATTGACATCCTACTTACTTACCACTTACGTTGTATTTGACTGGTCTTTCATACGAAGTGACAACTTCTGGAAACTTATTTTAAATAAACATACTTGGATTCATTGCAACGTCTCTATTAAATAACCAACCTTTTTTTAAAAAAAAGGATAGCTTCTCCTATATTATTTCAGTAGTATACCTACCTTTTGCGGCTTTTACGCGTCACCAATATTTCTAAATGAGGCCTCTAAAGAAATAGAATTTCACGGAGACGTGACGAATTACACTTTGACTTGAGAAATATGAAGGATTCGTTTCAAAAACGAATTTAAATATTCATGTCCAATGCAATCCGCAACACTTGGCTGGACTTTTTAATCTATATCGTTAAATAATTCCTAAACAAAGCGTTTTAGAACTAAAATTTTGAGGCCAAAGGTCTCAAAGAAATATTTCTCACACCGTAATCTACAGGATGTAATGTTCTTGAACATTCTATTACATTTTTGCTGGTTCGACGCTTCTCGATTCTATCTCACCTGTTCAGAGTCTGTAGAATCTGCAACTGTATGTGAAATTAAACCAATTACTTCATTTTATACGTGATTGAATTACACTGATGTACGTCTCTGCTCGGTAATAACATTAAATAAGAATAGTTTGTATTGACAATCGTGTATTTTATTGTTATTTATTACAAGGAGATGTGTGGAACAAGTGATGGAGGATAAGAAGGTCTTGAAGAAAAAAAATACAAGCTTAATATGGAAATGGAAAAATAGGGAAGAGGGTGGGTTTAAAATGCGAGAGATCTCGCATGAGTTCGCCAGTAACATTTATTTCATCTATATTAACTAACAAAACTTGTTAAAAATTTGAGCTGATTTCTAACTGGTTCTTTATCACGTTTGAGATTTACCGGTTTCTATATGCGATATCAAATAAATGATTATTTTTGGACCTTCCAGGTTATTTTCTTTAAATCTATCAAAATAGCTTCGTCGCTTACAGGCGATGGGGGTGTAGCGTGCGGTGCGCAAGTGAAAGGGTGCGGTCATCCGCTAAAGGCGGAGATGACGTCACGTTGACGATGACACTAGTGACTCGTACGGAAAAATCTTCATGTATTTTCTTGGGGACCCCATCCCTTTAGCGAACGACACGGCTGTAATAGCCACGTCCAAAACAGACAGAGCTTCTCCAGTAGTTCAGTAGGAATTGCATTTGTTACAGATTTAGAGTGGTTGAAGTTGTAGAGGATGAGAGTGATGTGTTGTGATTAACATGCAGATGTACTCTGTATTCTACGGCAGAGCCACTTGCATCCGAAGCCACTTGTGCTATGTAGAACCGAAGTAAAGTGAACTAATCTATTTGTTACACTAGATACTTACTTATTCTATATGCTTTCCCAGAACCTGTAAAATCTTGTAAAAATAAAAGAGCGGTAGACGCACGGCATATTGCGAGATTGTTTCACCCAAAGAGGAGCAAAATGTCAAGAGCAAACTGCCTCGCGCCTTCCAAAGCCACAAATGATCTATGCCAACACCAGCCGGGCAATCGCTACAATCGCGCGTATACAAAACTGCAAGTACGAGTAGTCGTAACTGGACGTCTCAGGTCGGCGCCAAGCGCGAGAAGAGTTGCCAATATCGGACCTACATCGCAGACTGTCAGTGTCACCACTCATCTGTCACCTGAAAAGTTTACCAACCATATTTTCTGAAAGAAAAAAGTAGCTCAGAAAGCAACCTCATTTCTCAGTTCGCTTTATATGAACCCGGACGTTGAAGTGATAAACATCTGCTAGAAAAAGAAGACAAACAGCACTTAACTTTAATAAGCATAAGACATATTTTCGGTATAAGCAATGCGTGCGCTGGTAAGTGTCTTTCTGAGAATGTGTTTACTTCTACATTGCAAGATTGATGATAGATGCCCGTGAAAAGTAGGGATAGTCACACTACAGAGAAGAATGACGTCGCTGGCCCGTAATTTTGTTTTTTATTGGGAGAGGACATCAAGGGACGGAATTTTGGTTAAATTGTGGGAATGTTGATTTCATTTGTTTTAGTTAAAGCCACGGAATTTTTTTATGCATTTCTTAATTACTTTAAGAAATAAATATGTATTTTCAATATTGGAGGTGTAGTAAAATGTCAAAAACAATATTTTTAACTCCTCAATATAACGCAAAAACAAAAAACTACTATTTAAAAAAATCGTTAAAATTATTTAAAGTTACAGTTTTTGAGAACAGATAATATTTAAAAACAATATGTATTTTCATTAATAAGAAGATACAATTTTGGTAATTTCAGAGGTTTTATTGTTACTGGTAATTATCTGACCTGTACCAATTTTGATACATTTAAGCAAAATATCCAGATAATTATTTCGGATAATTTTTGAGGAATGACCTAGGGGATTCATATAAGTAGGTAACTACATAAACTGAAAGATTCTTTCAAATAATGAACCGTCAAACTGCAACCCCTCTCCTAAATTGCTTGAAAAAAAATCCTTTTTAAACAAATACTGTTAGCAGTTGAGGCGTGGCTGCTGTTCAGAATCACAGGCAGGAGTTTTCAGAAAAGTCAGTCTTTCTGTGCAGTGACCTGTTAAAACATATCGACATTTTTTACTACAGTATTACATAACTTGCCCTTTTAATACCTGTGCGAGAAAGTAAAAATAATGGCTTATTAATCACCATTAAAAATAGAGTTCGATATTTCCACTTGACAGATCTGTTCAATATATGATATTAAAACACATACCATAAGATGCGAGCATCACTTCTATATCTTTCAAAAATTTTCTAACATTTGGAGGATCGCTGGTAACAGTCTTTTGCTTTCGTAATTATACATCGATGCCCGTTATGTCCGTTTTGTCGCTTAAGTCTTTTGTTTAAAAAATACACCATTTTTCACTGTCAAGGCAAACTTCTAACACACGCATTAAACGCAATTCCGCATCAAATTTGAGTAATTTCTTTTATTTGCTTTGCTAATATGCACACCATCATTCAAGGACTTCCACTTTCGAACACCTGTATACACATTCCCGGTTAGGTCTACCACATATTTGCAAATTAGATATTTGCACAAAACGTTATCTTACTTGTTAATTAATATGATACATATTTACACTAATCCTCTCACCTGAAAAAAACTTTATATTTGGGTTGGATGTTCACAGGTTCTAAGTAATACATTCTCGAGTGAAAATAACACAACTGAGACAACGGTCACGTATGTATATTGGCTCTCAATATCAAGCCCTACTTCAGTTCACATGTGTTTTAGAATTAGTGTTAAAATCTCGAATATATTAATAAATTATAACCTTATTTTCACATCGGTTACCTACCATATCATAATGACTGCGAAATTTCAATGACTTTTCTCAAATTTTGTGCCTGATATAATCACATGGTAAGCAATTCTTGGACAACGCGATGGATTAAAACATTCTGTAAAATCAGACTAATTCTTTCTTTCCTTGCTAAAAATAGAAACGTGTCAAACAATTGCCACTTCTACTTTTGAAAATATAAATCAGTTTTAAGAAAAGTTGAAACAGGCTGTAGTCATGAAAAATGATCAGTGTATTTTAAACATTAATGATGAAAAGTCGAGTAAATGGAATATAGTAAAAAAATACGACTACATCGAGTAGAAACTGTCAGAGAATTTTGTTTTAAAGGATAATGAGAGAGAAGAGAACGCCTTGGCAAACGTTTCTAGTCTCTTCCATCAATATTTTTTCGAGAATTGCTATTGATTTCGTGTAGGGTCAACAGCCACAGTGTTCCACACTAATTCACGTTTCTAAGAAAAAATTGTACAATGTTCGTTTCTAATGAAATCCTCAAAATAATATATAAACTAAAAATAAATATTCCTCAGTATTACAAGAATTTCCAGATTGTCTCTTAAATACTTGTGTGCCTTACACCCGTTAACTCACATATTCAGTGCATTCTTATGCATGGAAATATATTAGGATGTTTCAAAATAGCTAATATAAAGCAATTCTTTAAAAAGGTAGCACAAATGAAAATGAAAATCGTTGGCCAATTTTTCCTTTGTTTTTGAAGAACATTAGAGAGACTTTTCTCAGTATGAATTTTTGTGAATGAGCTTTGTTTTCTTTTTCTAAAAATGTCGCTTCATCAGAGGATGAAAATGAAGTGTTTTGGGGATAGTTTTAGATCATATGAAAACATGTGACGTCATTCATAATGACATTGTTTCAAAATACCCTTCATATGGAATGAATGGCATTGGTCTAGACTGGATATCTTCATGCATTAAACAAAAGAGAGTAAAAATACCGATTAAGAATGACGAGAAATTTAATATTCATCTTTCCTATTCACTACCAATTGCATACGGATTCGCGCAGGAATCTCTAACATGTTCTGTTCAATTTCTTCTGTACATAAACGTTATGATTCGCAACACAAGAACAGTTCTCTAACACTGACGGATAGTTTCTGTTTATACTAAAAAGAAAATCCATAATACAATTGCAGATGTTTATCAGATATTAAATTGGTTTTGTAATTATAAATTAATAGTAAAAGTCGATTCCATCACGTGGGGCACGATGTTAAGAGGAAAAATGTTTGCTCATTTGCAATTGCAAATAGTTTTTGTAACACCGGAGGGATTTCTTTATGTATTGCCAAAAACGTTCGTTGCTACCCGTATACCTAATTCAACTTTATATTATACGAGTATATGAGGTAGGGTAGAAATTCCAGAGCTCAAGAATACTTGCATATATTTTTAACAATATTTAACCTTTATAAACATTAAATAATAATAATTAAATTGATTGTAATATAAAATTCTCGGTTAAAACATTACGAGAAATAATTTAGGTACATGCTGTTTAAATTAAAAAATACAATTTCGAGAAAAAATTGTTTTGTATTAATATAAATAGTATTCACGAGGTTTTCAACTAATCGTCATTAAGATTAATTTTTAATGTATGGGGATAGAGAAAAAATTTTAATAAATTCTTAAAGTTTTGAAATATTTCTATTTCCAATTTATTAATAGTTTTTTCGAATGCCAAAAATGAACAAAGAAATATCTTACATTAATATTTACAATAAAATGAGATTCAAATTCTTAACACATTTTCAGGGTCTATGATTTTTTATGAAGTACATACAAATGAATGCGGTGATGAAAATGAAAATTTCTACCTTCCAGATATCATTTAACTAACGGAAGTCATTCCTTCTTCTAAATATTTCGTTCGAGCTCCACCTGAATAATTATTAGGGGCAATATATTGGTCTTGTAGCACGTAACTTACTAATCAATACTATTCTTTTAGTTAAATTTCCTTTAGTTAAAAATAACGAAAAAATATTCGATTAGTAAAAACATTTCATTCGTGGATTGATTGATTGACTGATTTTTTCGTGTTTCCGGGATCGTCAACTGCTTTGATCATTATACCCGTTAGTGTAGTGCATGTCTTTTTCTCGGGAGATGGCGGTGATCTTCCCCCGTTGGATGGCGAGATCCGGCGCAACCTACCGTCGGCTAGTGGGGTTTCCCCCTAACAAGGACTCTACAACCAGAGGGGTACCGCCCCAGCCGGGACAAGCTCTAAGCTCCCGACCGGTCTCACGGAATATGTGGAAGTGTAGTGCATGTTAGTGTAAGAGTGTGTGTAAGGGGAGAGGATATAACAAGGAAGAGGAAGGAAATATCGCGCGCGGTCCGTGGCCCGTTTGTTAGAGTACTGGTCCGGCATTCACCTGGTGTTGATCGGAGAAATCACGGAAAACTACCGGTGAGAGCAACCGACCGCTAGAATTTTCCTCCAGAGAGCGACTGAATTCCACCAAGCTGAAAAGCTAGTGTCGAAAATCCTGCCGCCGTCAGGACTCGAACCTAGGACCTCCCGGTCAGAGGCGCTGCAGTTACGTCATTTATTGCACTGAGTTAGCGCTCCCGGTGTAAACTGTGGAAATACAAGATTTAAAAAATAATATTATTAATATAGTAATAATTGTTATTATTAAACTAATTTTTATTCCTAACGATTGGTTTGTATAGCTCTATGTCCTCTGTAGCTTGTGTATTTTCTTTTCTTTAGTTGATTTACGTTGCAAATCAGTGGGAAACCACCTACGAAAAAGCCAATTTTAGTCAAATAAACATACGAGTAATAATAATGAAAATAATCATTACAATCATTTCTAACTGGACGGTCAATTAGCAAGTGCCCTTTGACTCTACGTTTTCATTGTAACCTTCATTCACTCCAGGAGAATCGAATCTTCTCCGCTCGTTGCGGAATGCGACCGCGACCTTGCTTCTCCCGACGCCAACGCCTTCCCGCTGCAATATGAATATTCCCCGCCGCGGGCGACAAACGGTTGATACTCGGCGCTCGCCTCAAGTGAATCACTCTTCGGGCGAAGAGCGCCTGGGCCGCAAATAGTGCGTCCCGATTTACTCTATTCCGCGATACGCGCGTCGGACTGGGCACAAGGCGCCACCGCCGCGCCGCGGCGCAGCGGTCGCAGATGGGCAAAGGCGCCAGCAAACACGGTAGACCAGGGATTTTCAAACTTCTTTCGTCCACGGCTCCCTTGGCCTAAACGAAACGTCCCGCGGCTCTCCTGGTTACAATAGTTTCAAATATACGGGTTAATATACGCCTTCTAAAGATGATGATAATAATAATAATAATGATAATAATGATAATAATAATAATAATAATAATAATAATAATTTCAAGAAAGGAAAGCAATGTACCTAAGGCTGAAAGCGGCTAAACAACAAATGCGCCCACTGACAACAAAACAGGTCAACGAAATCAAAGCGGAGCTGCGAAGCGATCTTGTGTACAGATGGCAATGCCGATGGGACTTGGAGGAAAAAGGCAGATGGACTTATAGTCTTATCCCCAACATCAAAGAATGTATAAGCAGAAAACACGGTGCAGTGGATTACTATTTGACGCAAGCCCTTACGGGACATGGATGCTTCAAAAAGTACCTCTATAGATTCAAAATTGCTGAAAGCCCGACATGATCTGAATGCCACAAAGAAGAAGATGATGCTTTGCACTCTATATATAATTGCAAAGCCTGGAAGAAAGTCAGATCTATATGCTACGACAAACTGCGAGTGGAAATGACACCTGCAAATACAATCGAAACTATGCTGCAATCTCCAGAAAACTGGAACACATTTCGAGATTTCATGAAGCACATCCTCAAACAGAAGGCCATGATTGACAGCGGATAGAGCACTTGCTCACACCCAAACCCACGTGCGACGTAATGTCTCGCCAGACGGTTCCACACGTGGTCCTATACGGGCAAAGACGAGCGGAGGGGGTTTTAGTCGGTACACCAAGTCTGGAAGTCCAAGAGTACCGGCTTCACCGGTCTCTATAAAGGATTTCCCCCGCCTGAAAAAAAAAAATTAATAATAATAATAATAAAAATAATAATAATAATAATATGTATTTATTTGGCGTTATTGGGTCGGTAGTCCGACTTCGCCGACCAGCTACCGGTGTCCCCCATGCCTGGGTCCAGTTAAATTCCCATGCTTGAGAGTAAAAGCGACATGAGGCGAACATGACGTACTCTCTTCACCGTAACTAGCAAGATCCGACTGCTTGAGCTTTTCTTCGTCACACAGCTACAGAAACTGGGATGATTTTAAAGGAAAGCTACAACTCTATTTTTGCCTCGACCGGGGATCGAACCGGGAATATCACAGCACGGGAAGCTAGTACGCTGCCCATGTCCATCCAGAGGCTATATAATAATAATAATAATAATAATAATAATAATAATAATAATAATAATAATAATAATAATAATGACTTTATTTATGTGACAACACTCGGGCCATCAGGCCAGCTCTTCCGCCTAACCACCTAGTACATAAGTTTATAGATAAAAATTGAAACAGTATTCAGAGATACATTTAGTAAATAAAATAAAATGAGTTTCTCTTCTTCTCAAATGTTTAATTTTGATGGGATTTCTGTACTGAAGGTATTTTTGATTTAATTACACTGAACAGCCTCTTCTGGAAAGTACTTTCTATTCTTCTGGAAAGTATCGATAGATCATTTTTAATAAATCATCGCGACGCCTCTTCCGTATGGGCGCGACGCCACTGGGAGCCACGACGCACAGTTTGACAATCCTTGTAGTAGACCCTCATTAACATGAATTCCATGGGACCGAAATTATCGGAGTTCGTGTTATAAAAATTCGTGTTATCCGAGTATTATAAATATTCGTATTACCCTTCCCCGGACCGTAGTTTTGTTCGTGTTAGGGCGAAATTCGTGTTAAGCGAGTTTGTGCTAACGAGGGTTTACTGTAGTTCTATCTCTTCTTTCTCTTCTCCATCTGCCGAGGTGGCTCATGTCATCAAATGAAGTGCTAGTTAGAGTCTCAACGTTGGCATAATTTTCGATACTAGCTACATAGCTAGGTCGAAATCAGCCGGTGCCAGGAGGAGAATTCTAGCGGCCGGTTGTTCTCATCGGTAGATTTCCGTGGATTCTGCGATAAATCCCAGGCGAATGCCAGAGCAGTAGCACATCAAATGGTCTGCACGCGATCTTTCCTTCCTCTTCCTTGTCCTATCTTTCTCCCTTACACACACTTACTCTTACATGCATTTCACTACCAGACAATGTAGGGAGCTTAGAGCTTGTCCGACTCGGAGGGTGCCCTCAGGGAGTCGTATCGGGAAGGGAAAGTACCCCAAGCTGATGTGTAGGTCGGCGCCGGAACTCACCATTCAGCGGGGAAGAAAACTTCCACATCACGCACTACACTTACGAGACTAATAACCACAGAAATTTACGCGTTCGGAAACCATTAATCACTCCTCTCCCTCCTTTTTTTCTCCCTCCTGTTGTCGGCATCATCGTTAATGTTGTTATTGTTGTTGTTGTTGTTGTTGTTGTTGTTGTTGTTGTTGTTGTGGTTCTTGTTCTCTTTCTCTCTACGTGCATTTTCATGAGCTTCATAATTGAATCTGTTATTTTTAAAATCCCGTAAGACACTCTCTTTTGCATTTTCCCTTTTTGTAAAAAAAATAGAAGCTGAAGGATATATATTTAGTTCCATGGGTAAATCCCGTAAATTAGATGAATCGAATGGCCTCAGGGACATTGCAGAGTTTTGGTTTGGTTAAGAAAGTGTGCAAGTCATTGACTTACGGGGTATTTATGAATGTATGTACGACTAGCTAGATGTGTGTATCCAGTGTGTATGATTGGAATATCGATAACGGAGGGATCGGTTAAATTGGATGTTCAATACGGAAATAATCCTATACTCTATCATAGAAACACATATTTCAAGCAACTGTTTCTGTCATATGAAACGTATTTGATGTAGATAGACATTGTCATTTCACATAATATTGCAATAAATATGCCAAATTACCAACTAAATTTGCAATATGTGTTTATTTACATATTTGGGTAAAACATTCCTGGTTAGGTTTTGAAATCTCGTAAGCCAAACTTTTAAATAAGTCCAGCAATTATGGTACTACTGCTTCAAGTAAATTACATGTCTCCATGTCATCCTCAATTAAGATTTAAGCATCAGAAGTAAAAAAACATAATTATTCAAATTTTTATTGTTTTCCCACAACTTCACAATTCCTGGCTTGCGGGGTTTAAAAAATAATCGATTCAATTATCACCATATTTGTCACTTTATATTATTCATTTTTATTCTTTCTTCGTACTTCAACTGTTATACTTCTCTTTTAATACCATTTTTCTTCTATTACTTTTCTCTTCTTTTGGGTCTTCGTTTTCTTCGTATTTTTCTTGGACTATTTCACAGTAGAACTTTCCAAGTGGATATCTACCTAGGGGGTATGTATATGCTGCATTATGTAAAAAGGTATTTGTAAAATTAAAAACAATCTAACACCAATTGTCCAGACGGACATTGGTTAGACAAAAATTAGTTTTGTAGGCGACGATATTTTGCAATTTTGGTGAGTAGTAGGAATTTAAGGTCGATCGGGCTGAGCGAGATTGCTAAGGCAGTAGTGCCATGGCGATGTCGGGCCGAAGAATAACGGGTTTGAGTCCCGCCTCGGGCTTTTGTGTTCCACTTTTCATCCTTAATCATCACCCTATTACTTCATTCAGTATTCCCTGAAAATGGCAGGAGGACCTTGCCGTTAATTAAATCTTAGTTGGCTAATAAAAACCAAGAATTTACGATAATGTGACTTCCTACTTAAAATTATCATTCGAGCGATCGGTGTTAGCTAATTCTAACAACTATATATTCCTTCCTGTTCAAATTACAACATCGGCAACTATCTTTTGGGTGTTTTCTTCTTAGAATTTTTAGTTCTTCCATGATCGCATAAATGTCATTTCAATGTAGGCCTCCTTTCATTTCTAGTTTCTTCTGGTTTGGTGAAGGTCAATTTTCTCTAGTATGGCAATCAGCCATTCTTTGTGTACTAACCATTCAAGACAATTCATTTTTTCGTTATGAAATCTAATTGACTCCTTATTTTTTCCTTCTTATTTACTCGATAATTATTCACTCAATTTGAGTGGAATATTTTTCGAAATACGTTTTTTCAATTTTCGCTCAAATTTTCATTCTTTTTAGTGAACAGCCCTGCTCAAAATTCCGCGGAAAATCATGTTGTTTTCCAAAGATTTGTTCATTTACTAGGTAAACATCTCAGAAATGTGAAATTCTGTTAGAAATGGAACAAAATTGAATATTTATCAATATTAAAGAACATTTATCCTGCTTCTTCACCGTATTTTTAAAAATTACATTTTTACACTCCCTTCGTATTACTTTTCCCCATACTACGAACGTAGTAAAGAGGAAGTATGGAAATTGTGTGACAGAATTTGGAGATTTTTAAATGGAAAAACTCTTATTTCCGTGTCCGTCCATCCTTGCGTCTGTCTGTGGTCAACACTCGCCCCTGAACTCAATTTTCCACAAAATTGATATTTGCAATCGATCTGTACGAAATCAAGACCCTGCGAAATCAAGACCCTTTGACGCGGATATTTTCATTTTGGGAGTACACTTCAGGAAGCATTAATATTTTTAAAAATGGCTCCAATTTTTTTAATATTAAATATTGTCTTTAGATAATGTAAGAAATGCTTAAAAGAATGGAGTGATATCCATTTTCCTGAAAATTGAAGTTTCGAAATCTGCAATAGTTTAAATTTTTTCCACGTCTTCCTACAACCACAATATTGAAGAAATAGTTATTGTTTTTTTTCTGAATAAAACAGGGTTTTCAAAGACGGCTGAAAATTGAAATAAAGTCATGTACAGTTGTTCGAAAATACGTGCAGTTTTTGCGAAATTTTGCGTAAAATGTAGGTAATTTTTACAATTATTTTTCTCAAGAAATGCTCCAAAAATTTTCTTCAACTCTTTTTATCGTATGATGATTTTTGTCGAAGGACTGTAAATATTTGTGCTGCTTCCATTTTCAGAGAATCTCCGTATTTTCGAAACTTGCAAAAAATTAACCTTGCAAAAGTACAATATTGATGATTGAGATTTATCTTTAAGATAATTTGCAGTAAAAATTAGATTTAAAAAGTGTTGTTCAATTTTTTTAGAAACTAGTTCTTTTTGTGTAATTTTTTATTAAAATTTATTCGTTTTATAAAATGTTATGGAAAAAATCTGCAATTTTTTCTTTAATTTTTTCCTCTGACAGAGAGAAGGACGTTTAAAAATGTTGTAGATCTCGTTTTTATTTACTTCTCTGAACAATAAATTGGAATTGTTAAAAAGAACGTGAGAGATTATATAATGTTAACGACTAGTTATCTTTAAGTAATAAAATTCAAAAACGGGATAAAGTTCTGTGTAACTATTTTCCTAATCCATTCCGTTGCAATTGATATTAGTGGCAGTCAGAATGATCCTCCCAATAATCTGTTGAGGTCCCAGAAACATCATCTTGGCACTACAATCGTACTTGGGTGAAGGCGCAATGCCTCACTTGTCGAGGGATGCCGCTAATCGCCCATGTCTCGTGCGCATGCAGTTAGCTGTCGTCCAAATTTGACAAACAATTCTAATATTAAAATTAGACTCAAACGTTATAAACATAGTTAATTATGAATACAAAGTACAATTGTTTAATTTTGAAACAAAGCTATTTTACTCTACCCCTCTAGGAAGTTGAAGTTTATGAATGAGAATGACACTTTATTTCATTGCCTCAGGTGGCTAAATAGTTGCATTAGCATCGTAAAACTGATGGAAAACAATGCAAATTAACTGTACAATTAAAACAAAAGGGTACTTTTAATACGAGTGCTTTAATATATATTTATTAACACGATATTTAACATGATAGAGACTTCAAAAGTATTATGATCTATTAGGGGGAGTGTAAGTATCTCACATTTAACCCTCAACGAAGTTAATCGTTTTTAATGTTAGCATTTTCCACTAAAAACGTTACTTTCAATCACAATGTTAATAAATCTTTGGCATTTCGCAAAGCTTGTCCAATTTTATGACGAGGCTCCGGCCTTTACCTAAGCAATTAAAGTAAAACATAATTGAGTCTATCGAAGGCCTAATTCCCAACCCATTTTATTCCAAAGAACTTTTTTTGCCAAAAACACTTAAGGCATCGTTGACGCTTCGCTACGCGTGTCTACGTAAACGACGAGACTCCGGTCTACGGCGTAAGCGATTAACACAAAACATTTTTGAGCCTACACAACGCATTCTTTCCAATGCATTTTATACATACACACTTTTTAATTTATTAAAACGCGCAATTTTTCATTTGAACTACGAGTAAGAATGTTCTTGCCCTCGTTACTTCTTCGCTTTCCTTCACCGATCTCACAAGGTCGGAGTCGATTCGTCACTTCCAGGGATAAGACTCAAAACATTTTTAGGGCTGTCCGTTTTCTTTCATTTCTCAGTTGAACGATAATCTTGTGTATTTATTTCTTGGCGCATGCACATGAGTTAGCCCTTTCCAGAGGCCGCTGGGAGCCGCCTGTTCGGAGGCGAGTGGCGCCTGCGGGAGAGAAAGAAGGCCAAACAATTGAGCGCGCGCCCTGACTGACAGGCAAACGCCTTGACGGAGCTTACAGCGTCGGCCTTGAGAATTGCGAGGCCTACTCTTTCATGCGGCTGACGTCATCCAGGGTGTCCGGATGAAAAATTCTGGGAAACGACGCGCTCTGACTTACCCAAGAACTACGGGCTGCGACAGAAGAATTTGCGCGGGGATGCACCCTTCTATGGACTGGTCCTCGTGAAATAAAAACAAACATCGCCTTTCTTGAAGAAGGGTTGTCAGACCATCTACTTAGTTGAAAAGTAACATTCCTTCAATTCATTTTTTTCTACCACACGCAATGCGTTCCAAATGACTTGTCATTAATATTATGTTAATTCTCACTCTATAATCGAATAAGACTGATTACGACGAGTACTGTACATTTTATAGATGTAATTCCAATGCATAACCAACTTCGCTTTATTGTTTGTTCGTGAACTAAAATATGATTACGTTGCCACGGGTTTGATAAGACAAACCGTATTGGAATTGAACTAATACTTCGAAGTCGTGATTTCGGTGATAAAATCCGTTTTTAGGCTCCCTGAGACGAATAGAGTGCTTTTTCAACCATAATGTTTGTGTGGATGGATGCGAGGATAAATGTCTGGATGCATGTGAGTGAATGTGTGACACACAACCGGTGGCCGTGACACCGACGAGGAGGCTCATAGGCCTCCAACTTCCCTAAGTCCCTCGACATAACTTACTTCACAATATAATTGTTTTCATTACTATAAATAAAATTGTTATTTTGCTGGTATGGGCTTCTGAGAACCTTAACACGAGCTGCCACTGGCCTACAAAATGATGCTTTAGTATTTTAGTATTTAATTAGTCAAAAACAGTAAAAACTATGTGACTTATGGGGGAGACAATCATCTGCGCACGGTTTCTTGAGTTCCAGAATTCCTTCCCAACATTTTAACTATAAATAGTTGAAAGATAAAATAGTTATTTTCATATTAAGTGTATGAAGTTTCCGTTTTTTTCATGGTCGAGATTGAGATTTTTTGCCGAGACCGTAGGTCGAGGCAAAAAGTCTCAATCGAGACCATGAAAAGGGTGGAAACTTTACACACGAAATATGAACATTTTTTCTACAACTGCATAAAAATATAATACAAATAGTTTCGTAAACTTGTATTGGAAAAAAAGTCTGGTACTCCGGACAATATAGAAATGCATTTTATAGGGCCATGATTAGTTAAAGAGTATCTTAGATAACAAAAACTAAAACCGTGCAAAAAAGACTTTTTTTCATGGTAACAAGATAGTTGTCTTGGCAACGATCTTTTTTTAATGGCGATTAAAAAATGACGAAGTTCACGTACCGCTAGCGATGCAAAGAAGTTGTCTTTTTTATGCAGTTGTAGAAAAACGTTTTTTAAATCAATAATAAAAATTAATAATAATAATAATAATAATAATATATTAAAAATGTAAAAAGCGAAGATTAGTAACATTTGAAAAAACTAGACATTTCGTTCCCGAACTAGAGGAAACTTATTTGCAACGATAAAAGAACTGCAGATTTGAGTTTTCTTCATTGCTAACAAAATAGTAACTCACCCTCACTTCTACAACTACTACAAGCAAAAGGAGAGCTCAAAAAATCGTGCACATAGTGAAGCTACATTTACATCCAGAAGCAAATCAAGGGGCCATCTCAGCATTTGCTCAATGGATCAAGGAAAACCATGGTGGCACCATGAAAATATAATTTAGCAACACACACTTCCTCCGCAGTTGAGAAGAAATTCCTTATATTGAGATGGATTCAAATATCTATAAGATATTTGGTAAATGCCAAATTAAAATATGTTGAATTTCGATTACAAAATAAAATAATTTCGGGTAAATATATGAGTAGAAACGTGATGTTGGGGGTATCGCGAAGAGCTAAAACTAAATAATTTACAGTGATTATTTAAAATATTTTAATAGTAATTTGAATAAATAAATATTTTTATAAGAGAACATTATTGCCAAGACAAAAGAAGGCATATGGTTTAGTACATAAGGACAGAATAGCATCGAACAGGCTAAATAAATAATGAAAATAAGAAACAGGCGAGTGAAAGAAGAGGAACTTGAAGTAAACATTTGTTGAGAACGTAGTGTCTCGCTAGGAGTCGACATGATACCGCGACCTAGAGGAAAGTTTTACAAAGTTAAATTTATTTTTGAAATGGCGCTAAAGTACGAATTCACGACGAACGTCGACGACGACGTCTTGTAATATTTACTTTGTGTGGATTTTAAGAAATGAATATTCCAAAATGAATTTATGTGTAAAAATGAGTCAGGTCGTCTAGTAATAGGGATGTATAACATTCGGATGACAAAGACATTACGAACGTGCTAGCAGCCGTGAAGAAGCCCGAGACGGAGTTTAGACGCCAAATGGGCTATTTTCGTCGAAATGGAAGTGCACGAAAATTTCAGAATTCTTTTTAAAGACAGTCAACTAGCGTTGTACAAGGCAAAGAGTGTTAATTTAAGAATAACTTTCAGTGAAAATTAATAAATTAAAGTTACGATGGCCATTTAATATAATGATAATGATTCTTGTTTAACAGCATCTAAAGATGAATGTTTAACTTTTTCATTAGTTAAAAAGAGAGGTTTAAATAAGGAAACAATCAGTTATAGTAAACGATTTGAACCATTTTTTAAGCCTCTGCTCTTGCACGAACTCTAATGATGCGTTAGTCAGCGAAAAACTCGACTTCATCAAAATTAGAGAATATGGTCTCGTGACACGAAACCAGACACAAGGTCACGATATTGAAATACTTCTCTAATCCTCACATTAATTTATTAATGTATTACTGCCCTGCGTTGGGGAACCATTGAAATACTTCTCTTCCAAATTCCAAAATAAGAAAGACCTACAAGGCACCATGATTTATTCCAAATTCCCAAATTCATCGAGAGCTAAATATATTGCCACTAGACGAAAACATAAGTAAAATAGACGACTATTTCTATCAAAATCTTTACTCTTCACCCTGTTCCACAATATTTAATCTGCGCCGTCGTATTTCATAGCTCCGTATTAAATCAAAGTTCCCTAAGGATAGACTGAGGCCATCGTAACTTGTTTTTGTACACCCTTCCTAGCTACCTTAACTTTCAACGTTACACCTCAGACCTACCTTGAAGCCCGATTGCCATAACCAAAACGTTATAAACTATACTATTTTCAAACTACTTGAGAGACAGAAATGTCAAATGAGAAGAAATAAATTTTAAAAGAGGAGTTCAAATCGTTTACGTTAATGGTCGCGTCGCAAACTACATTTCTGAGCCCCCTTTTGCTTGAAAGTTTTTTTACTTACATGTGAAATTCTTGACTAGAAAATAAATAAAACACACATTTAAAATGAAATCATAACTTTAATTATACAACTAATATATTTTTAATTGATTTTAACTTAAACTATTTTCAGGATTGCTAGATGACTTCCAGAGCTTCTGCCCCAAACGACACGTAACAATTTCCCAAATTCTCAAGTAAAAAAAGATGAGAATCAGTAATTGAACATTCCGGGAGAGATAGTGCAGGGCATCAACCGATGTCACTGCAGGACCTCTGTCCGGGAGGTCGTAGGTTTGAGTACCGACGGTGGTGTTGTCACTATCTCGAAGAGAATTCTAGCGGCCGGCAGCTCTGATCGGTATTTTTCGTGGTTTCTCCGATCAACGCCAGGAAAATACCAGAGCAGTACCCTAACAAATGGGCCACGGACCGCGCGCAATATTTCCCTTCTCTTCCTTGTACTATTATCACCTCTTACACTTACATACACTACACTACCACACATCTCGGGACCCCGGTCGGAAGCTTGTCTCGGCTGGGGCGGTGCCCCGCTATTGGGAGATACCTGGTTAGGAAAAACCTGCTAACCCTGATCTCATCATCCAGTGGGGGAAGATAACCTCCACCTCCCGAGGAGAAATACGTACACTACACTAACAAGACTAATGACCTTAACAGTTGACGTGCCCGTAATCACTAATCAATCAAATTTAACATCAATCAAATCAATTACAATCAATCATTTACAATCAATCAAATCAAACATATTTACGGACATAAATGTTTCATTTAGTAAGACATCTGCAGAGCCGCTGGCAAAATTTCCAGGGACACAACCGTCCCCCTGTTCTCCTATGCCCACCTCTATGGTTGCGGTGCTTCAAGCTGTAAAAATCTCTCATTCCGCCATTAAAAAAAAAGGGATGATTGCAGTCAACATTTCATATTGACCTTTCAGACACCGAAGAAAATCTTACAATTTAGGCCGAAATGTCTGCTAGCAAATATATCGTTAAATTCACTGAAATGAGTTTTTTTTATAATGTTTGGTTTATCAAGTGAATCCTGATTTAATTCTGTCATTCTGGTTCAGCGTGGCGACTGCAATGAAATCACCATTGCGTAGCTGTCTTCGCGCCTTTGGCGTCTTCCTCTATTTTTGGATGCCCCTTCGGCGGAACAATGCACATTTCCTTCCGCGAATGCTCTGTTTCTTTCGTCTCGCAGTACATTTCTGAGGGACAGATTGCCAAATAAACGTTCTGTCAGTCATCCTATTTCTGAGGAGCTGATGGTATTCAAAGTAAATGTTTTGTCCGTCGCCAGATATTCTCAGAATTGGACGGTATGAAAAGTTAAAGTATTGTGTGTCTCTAGATTTTCTGAAGGTTTGATCATATGTACAGTAAGCGCAACACTGAATGAATCCAAAGATAAGAACTATGTGTGATGTAATTTATTATTTTCATCACAAATTAGTAAAGTTTGTAGTGTTTTATTCAATGAAAAGACACGAAATTCTCAAAATCCTTGTGATTATCGGTAAAGGGGGAAAAATATCAATCAGGATGTGGTGAGAATGTTATGATCATCAGGAAATGAAGTAAATGAAACGATGTAACCAGATCGTTATTTAATTGCGATGCAGTATTCGTTCGGCTGAGTTGCTATGTTTATAATGCTTAAAGCCGTATTGTACCCTCCACCAGACATGTCAGGCACGGAAGATGCAGGAAAATTACTACAGAGCATTAAATTAAATTTGTTAGGATTTACACGACTCGCGTAACTGATTCAAAACATATCACAACTGCTCTTTCTCAACGAGAAAGTTTCAGGAAACCGAACTGCCCTGGCTTTTAGAACAAAGAAGATGAAACGTCACATCAAAACCATTGATAAAACAGTGGTAAATTATTTCATTTACTCATAACGGTTAAGTAATCCAAGGGCTTTAAGCAAAGTACTTGACATACTTAGTACAAAGACATGACGTTTTGAGAAAATCTGTTTCGGTATCAGGGATACTAAAATTGTCTATTTGCATCCAAAATCTTGGCATTGTATTTTTTTGCATTACGTTACTCTATACTCTGAGTACATGAGTGTAAAATACTTTCGGTATTAGGATTTTTCAATTCGCCTGTAATGAAAAAACCACATCGAATTTGTAAATCTCTATACTACTTTTAATATACGTACATACTAGCAAATAAGAAAGTGCAATCTGTCAATGACTCGAAAAATTAGTGTGCCCACGCCACTAGAAAATCCCCAGAGGGGACGGGGCGCGCCTCCTGCTGTGTGCTCGCAGGGTCGCCCGCAACCGCAGCTGGACTTCCGCCAGGTCAAGACGCCGTACGCGAGCAGACGTCACTTCCCGCAGATAGTCGCACATCGACCGTTGAGCTCCCGCGACCTTCGTTTCGTTATCGCATCTCCGCCGGCGGAAGGAAGTTCAGCAGGGATTGAATTGACCAAGGCAGCCGCGCTGGCGACCATCTTGGGGCGGGGAATTTGTACGAGGAAAACGAGTAGGTTTGAGATTCTATACCGGCAGTGGTGGCTCACGGCATCAACTGACGTCACGACAGTCTGTCCAGAAGGTAGACCTGAGGTTCGAGTCCCTACGGTGGCAGGGTTTTCGACATTATTCACATAGCGAGGTCGAGTTATGTCGCTGTCTGGAGGAGAATTCTAGCGGCCGGCTGCTCTGATCGATAGATTTCCGTAGTTTCTCGGATCAATACCAGGCGAATGTTGGAGCAGTACTCTACTAAACGGGCCAAGGACCGCGCGCGATATTTCCTTATCATTCCTTGTCCTATCCTAAACCTTACACACAGTGACACTTACATACACTACACTACCGTATATGCCGGGATACCAGTCGAGAGCCTAGAGCTTGTCCCGACTGGGGTGCTGTCCCGCAAAATACTTGGTTGCGGGAAAACCCCGCTAGCTAACGATAAGTCGGCGCCGGATCTCGCCATCCAGCGGGACAAGATCACCGCCCACTCCCGAGCAAAAACGCACTACACTTACGGGACTAATGACCTTAGCACTTGACGATCCCGGAATCATTAATAATTAATCAATCATTCAGATTCCATCAGGGTTGGATTGACATCTTAAGGGGACTTCCACATCAATAAACTAAGGGGGCCTCATAATTGTTCTGAAATATTCAACATATCATAGGATGCAACCCCGATTTTTTACAAAACATTAAATTAACTCAACCACTTTAACACATACAATCAGGAGTTTCAAAGCTTTTTCGTCCACGGCTCCCTTCACCTAAACGAAACTTCCTCCGGCTCCCCTGGTAACAACAAGTTTCAAATATATAAGAGTTAATATAGGTTTACTAAATATTAGACATGAATACATTATATAATAGGCTATTGTTAAAGGTCTTACCAGGTTCAATTAATCCACAATGAATTAGTAAAATAAATCATATACTTTTCAAATATCATATAGTACGACAGTACAAAATACAGAAATGACACAAGAATTAAAGAAAATCAAATCTAAAGATCATTTTCAATGAATCGCCGCGACACCCCTACCGTAAGGCCACAACGCCCCTGGGGGCCGCAACGCACAGTTTGAAAACCCCTGACATGCAACTACTCAATTCCCTGTCATCTATTTAGATCATTTAACAAGTTTATTCACACACTACGTATGTTTGTCAAAAGGTAATTGCGATTAGGGGTAGGGTCATTAGCCTTTGGGAGCCACTCGCCGCAGAGGATGGGAGGGGCGAGGGGGGAGAGAGGGGGAGAGGAGGTGTTGGGGTCTCACCGCGAGCGTGACTCTCTTCCTCCCCGGAGGCCTCCGGCGGAAGCCACGACGCTCGGCCAGAGATAAGGCCCCGCGCGCTGGCTACACGAAACAATGACTGAAGGGTTCACCTTCGAGTAGAGTCCGGAAAAATATCTATCATGAAACACCAAAATATGTACATAAATATGTATTGAAAATGATTGCAATATATAACAAATACATAAAAAGAGATATAGTGTATAATATCAAATTTGTGTACTTGGGTTCTTTTTAACGTGGCAGCTGTGGGTAGTATCTCCATGATGGAATTCGGCACGACTTTTTGCGTCTTTCTTGGTCCTGCCGCAATATGCCGTATGATCGCGATCGTATCAAGCAGTGCTGCAGATCAAGCGACTCTAGCGGCAGAACTGAGAATTATGCAAAAAGTTATGCCGAACTCCATCTTGGAGATACTATCCACAGATGCCACGTTAGAAAAACCCATGTACAGAACATTTGTTGCCAAACAAAATAAATTTAAACAATTTGAAATACGTTAATAAAATATGAATTAACCATTTAAAAAAATAAACATTGTTTGTCTTACTGGATTGTCGTTTATTAGTAGTACATTTTTATATTTGAGAACAATGATAGCTATCGTATAAACCCGGGAACTCAATGACCTGAAAACAATCACTTTTATTTGTAGTGTTACATTTCTGTGTCAGCGAAACATTTCGCGGAAATTTTGGATTAAAGATCAACTCACAGATAGTGTACACATCTGAATGTAATAGCCTAAACGCTTACGCGCATTTAACGCAACATATGACATGCAGACAGAAGTTTACCTAAACATACAGCGAATATCTGACCGCTTTACGTGGGGCACGCGTCGTCAGTACGCAATTCCGAATATGTATAAGAAGGAAATAGGTCGATTTTTTAAAAGAACTAGTTTTTTCATAGATCTTGAAAAAGCTTATGACACAGTCCCTTTAGGAAAACTCTTCCAAATTCAGGAAAATACAAATATTGACAAGAAATACATAAATACATTAAATATGAATATTGGTATCTGAATCAAGAAAGTAGAATAAAAGTAAGTGGCAAATATCACAACCATTTGGACAAACCAAGGGCCTGAGACAAGGATGTTGCTTATCACCAAGTCTGCTCAAAATATACCTGAATGAAATACTGAAAGATTGGCAAAATAAATGCAGAGATATGGGTAAATATCTCAATGAAGATTATCTGCATACCTTACTATTCGCTGATGATCAGGTTATTTTAGCTAATGAAGATTTTGATGTAGAATATATGATGCGAAAACTGAAGGAAACGTACGAGAAAGCTGCACTGAAGATCAATTTTTCCAAAACAAAATATCTGGTGGTAGGAGAAAATGCAGGCTGCAGCATACCAATAAATGGAGAGCAGGTAGAAGCATGTGAGGAATTTAAATATTTAGGAGGAATCATCAGTAAAGAAGGAGACTCCAAAAAAGACACTATCTCAAAGATCACGCAAGTGAAACAAGCCACTCGAAAGTTAACTCTACTTTGGGGAAATGTATCCAGATCAACTAAGAAAAAGCTATTTGAAACCATCGTACAAAATGTAGTGCTGTATAGATCAGAAACGTGGGAAATAAGAAAACGAGAAAAAGACAAATTAAAAAGCCTGCAAATGGATTTCATGAGAAGAAGTTGTAGAGTGTCTAAAATGGACCATGTAAGAAATGATGAAATTTTGAAAAGAATGCAAATTCAGAAATCGATTTTAGAGGAAATAGAAACACGAAGATTAAAATGGTTTGGTCACGTGAAAAGGCTCGGTTATGAGAGATGGCCCAGAAAGATCTCTGAGTGGCTCCCCTTAGACAGAAGAAAAAGAGATAGACCCAGAGAAGAATGGCAAAAGCAAGTTATGAAGGACATGCAGAAAAGAGGCCTTGAATAAGACGATTGGAATGATTATTACGGCATGTTTTCATTACGAAACTATTTTAGAAACAGGCATTGCCAACAGGGTTTTTCCGTCTTGATAAATCCAAAGTTTCTTACTTTTTTTTAAATTGGTTATTTAAGGTCGCATCAACATCTAGGTCATTAGCGACCACTATTGGTGTTAACGGTATGGTAACAATGAGATGAAACGATATGGTGATGATAGGGGTGTAAGGACGAACACAAATACAACCATGCCCGAGGCGGGACTCGACCCGGTCCGAGATCACTACGACACTACTGCCTTAGCGATCTCGGCCACCGGGCCGACAAAGTTTCTTACTGTCGTGGCGGACAGAATTACTGGAAAAGCGGTTATTACTGACCTGTGTCCTGGCCTTGACTGTACGACGTCTGCAGCAGCCTCCCGTTCCGCAGGGGCGATGGTCAGCCCGAGATGCAGCTCGCCCGCACTCTGGTCAAGGCATGCGCATCTCCACCTGGATCTTGCGGTCTGGAGATTCGGCGCGGCCCGGTGATGTATTCTAGCGCCCCACGGCGCTTGGTAGCGAGGGCAGGCGGTACACACGTGTCGTGGCACCCTTAATGACGGGCCCGGGCCTCCCGTCCTCCGATACCAATAGAGTGGGACGTGAACTCCAATTTCCTTCACCCGCACTTCGTCGGACGAAAATAACTTTTCAGGAGAGAGCACAGCTCCGCGACGCGCCGACATTACCCGCTACACTCCCCACTGCCTTTCCCCTTCTCTTTCTTATCAGAACAGCCCTTGAAACCCCCCACCCTCATGGACGACACGGTACGTCCAGAAACTTTTAACTCCCTTAACTAACTTATGGCCGAGGTGGCTAAGAGTGAGTACCGACTCAGCGCTTCGGTCCTGAAGGGTCGCGGGTTCGAGTCCCGCCTTGGGCATGGCTGTTCGTCCCTTGACTTTGTGTGTGTGTGTGTGTGTGTGTGTGTGTGTGTTGTCGCGGAGGGCCTCGCGTTCTGCTGACCCCAGATCAGAGGAGCCCGCAAGTGTTTGTCTAGTGTATGGTCGAATATGCGTCCCTTCGGGACGTAAAGGGCAACCGGCTGTCGGCTGGATAAAAGCCCTAGGAAAAAAAAACTGACATAACTCCCAAGACTGGAAGAGATCTTTCTAGAAATGATCTATGTTATTCTAGTGATTCTAGAAGTGTATCTATGAAGTGATTCAGAAATATTTACTAGGTTATGTGGTGGCCCTCAGGAAAGTGTAATCGCGCAATGTATCCAAAGGTTTTGCTCCTAACTTTGTAACTTGAACAGATGTGTGTTTTAAGCGGCTGCACTTTTGCGAATTCCTGCGCAATGTTGATGAGGAATGATACTGAATAATTTTACCTTCATGTGTCCTGAAATCTGATGTCATGTGGAATGTTCGGGACGAAAATCGAATTAAGAAAAGCACCAATGTTTTTTTGAGACATTGGAACAGACATTTTATTTCGAACTATTTAGTCAAAGTAAGAAAATACTAATAGATCTGTAGTGGAGAGTGTCCTGCGTATGTTTATGTAACTTGCATATCTGATAAAAAGAAATTTTATGAAGTTATTGATATTTACAAAAGTATTGAGACCCGCGATTCCTCTATTACTCCTAATTTTACTTACTTTATTTAATAACCAAGCTATTTTTCCGGATCCAGCCTCTCTTAGTAGATTATTACTATTTAACAATGTATCATTGCTTCCTTTAAATTTCAGAGTAGAAAAATGGGCAAGAAAAAATTATAATACGTAGGTCGACAGTCTTGCGTATATGAGATTTCAAGTTTTGAAATTTAAGTCGAATTTCCTTGTCAAATTTAAACTTCTTGGTTAGAAACACATTAATTGTTCCAAAATATTATAATTTTCTTTTACAATTATACATTATACCAAGTATCGCAGCTCCACTGTTGAAGCCACGAATAAACACAAATAACAATTATAACAATTCAATACAATTATGACTTTAATTATATATTTACAACACATTCACACAATTCGTCATTTGCCCGGTATCCCTACTTTCTCAGAGCCATGCTACCTTCGATTCTCTTTTATGTAAATACCTCTTACGTTTAAGTTTGACACAACATCGTCTTCCGACTTAACTATTTCAATTACTTAAACTATTTAATATCTATGCACTTACCTTCATTTGTACACTGCACTCTTGGGCGGTGAAATATTTGTTAAGCTCCATTTCACATCCATTTTCTCCACACCATCTTCATTGCTTCAACCCACTTCCATGTTATAATTTAAGTCCGACTACCTTCTTTACACATAACTACCATCTTTAAAAATTCGTGCCCTATATTAAATAATTGTTCACGTGCTTCTATACACCTTCAGTTACTATTTTCACTAATTAAACAACTCAACCACGAATTATTCCCACGACAAACTGCGTTCCGACCTATGTCGAACTCGCTACCATCTCTGCAAATCATATTATCCCCCCTCAACTCTTTCTTCCTGGCCGAAAGTTCGTCAATTACGTCTATCTTTGCAAACTTCTCCTCACTATGTTCATTTGTCGTGCCCATCACTTATTCCCATTAGCTGACACTACGCTCATTATTTTTCTCCTTTAATAATCTGCCTTTCTCTATTTATCATTGAATATTCTCTCGCACGGAAATTACTAACGTGTCCAATTAAAAACTTATGTGTTTCCTATTATTCTTCTTCATCTATTAACGCGGTCATATCCTATTTGGCCCCTTTTTTAAAAATTCTTGTTGCTCGCGTCCACATCGAACTCAGTTTGTTCTTTTTTTATACAATGATGTTCCCTAATGTCTCGTTCCCACCGTAATTCTAGTACTTTTTTATGGCCCCAAAATAGACTAGAATAAATCATCACAATATCATCCTAAATTAAGGTTGAAATTGTCTTGTCAGGTAATACTTTAACTTTCATAACTTGATTCATGAAAGAAAAAAGGATCGTTCATCACCCACAATTTTGATTTTTTCGCGGTAAGCATATAATGATCATCTATTAGAAACCTCTTCTTAGTAAATATTGTAATTTTCATTTTATCTTCAGATGTCAGGGCAACCTCTAATGAATTTTCATGCCTCCCCCCTGTGATGTGTATGTATCCAGTGATCATTACACGCATCAAAACTTCATTAATCTGGTGTATGATTATTTCTCATTGACCTCAAATCATGATCTCGAGAGAGCATCACTTGCAGTTTCTTAAGTATCTTTCGGACGGAGCTGTAAATTTAAGTTTTGAGCCAGAATGTACGAAAATGAATTTGTTTTTCCAACGTTCTGTAACTCTCTGTGTGATAAATGGAATTAAATATTTTCAACATATTTTCAAGATTGTTTGCCAAGACTTCTGTTGTTTTTTAATCAGACTATCCAAATCTTGTCAATATTCTTACTTTATACATTCTTATGGCATTATTCCATTGGGCTGAAAAACTAACAGAAACATTGAGTACAAATTGCGCTATTCGTTCAATCGAAACATTGTTCAATTTCCTCCAAAATTCTTATTTCTTCCTTTCTTTCTTCCCCCGTTATGAGAGTGTTTTCCTAGATTGCAAGTCGTTGATTGGATTTAGTCTGGGATTAGGAGGAAATATTTGATATGTTGAAATTTCTAATTGGCACAGAGGGGCGTTTGATAGCGTTATTGATTACACAGGTCAATGAACGAATATAATTGTCTATTTTAAATGAGGTTTTCAGGATCTTGTCATTCATTTGATAAGATATTTGGAAACATGTCCCAGTTTATTTTTTCTTAAATTATCTTTTCGGTTTGTGTGTTTCATAATCCAGCTTTTAAGTGGCTATACCTCTGGATGCTTGTTAGAATAATATTCAGGTTATTTCGATGGAGATGTAAATTCATATTTTGAATTATATATTACAGATATCAGAAACGACATTGAGACTGACTGATCAACTAGTTCGTTCCGTTAAAGGTTATGTGTTTAAATTTCATTAAAATGAAAATGTATGAGATTGCTTGGAATTTTTCGAATTTGTAATGTAATCCCTTGCCTGGCCTTTTCAATTTAATTCGCCAGCTAATGTATTCTACCAGTACAATTATCTGACACCAAACAATGTGTCATGAATTCCCGTGGAAGTGTTTTTCAAAACATTCAAATTTTGTGAATTGATGAAATAGGTTTTAGACACAATACTGATTCTGCCTCTTTAAGGAATGGAATTGTGAGATGTAAATGATTAATATTTACGTTTGTGAGAATCACCACACAACTTGATGCAATCATTAATTTTATATTGTTACATTTATATTGTTCAACAATACTTTGTGAGTATCGGTTTGTGAGGTTAGTTCTCCAGAGGTTGGCTGATATAGATGTTTCTTGTCAGCGCGTTGCATGGTGATTAAAATGTGCATCAAATTTCTATTTTTTAATTTGCCCACAATGCCCGGACATACCATTAAAGGTAACCAACAGGCAGTGCCAGTTGTCTTACTTTTCCCTTGACAACATGAGAGTAGAAAAATTAAAGAGAGAAAAATTAAAGGCTGTTTGTGTTGTTGCGTAGTCAACTAAATCACGTGACGATCGGGTTTATTTCCAGACTCGGAACGTATGAGGATAAGAGAATAGGTCCTTAACCCGACTTTTAGTCAGGGAGGCAGGCAAACTGGCACAAATAACCATATTTTCTAGGAAACGAGAATGGAAAACAATAAAGCTCCGAAAATGAGTTTTAGGAAGAATAAACGTACCATTAGAACCGCGGAAGAAACAATGAATTGCCAAGAGAAGACTCGTTCACTCAGGTTTCTCACAGAACTTCCAGAAACGTTTTGTGTTGGTGTGGGCGATGTCGGAAAGTACGGTACCGCGCGAGACGCTAGTTGTAATTCACGACCACTATTCCGTAATAATAATCCACTAATTGCGATACAAGAAACTTAAAGGTATTTTTCTTCTTCACTTCTTAGGATTTGGCTTGCAGCATTTCCTGACTTCACGCCAGACATTCTTTTCTATTTTCCATTTGGTTTATAATTTATAATTAATATTACTGCTATTTATTACCTTTCATTTCTATGAGTTGTTTTATTCTTACGTTTTGAATACTTAAAAAATACATGTTCAAACGAGATCTTATACTTTTGTCAATCTGTTCTAATACTTCTCGCTTAAGCATCTTAAAAAGAATGTTCTTCAATTATTATTATTATTATTATTATTATTATTATTATTATTATTATTGTTGTTGTTGTTGTTTATAAATTATGAAGGTACATTTATTTCGTCTGAGATTCTTTTTCAGATTATTTTGTCTTTTTGAAATAAAGCCAAATTCATGTCTTTTACCAAGAAAACAACGTCCAGGATGTAGGAGCTGGTGTATTACAGTATAATTCTAACCCGAGTTCTCACTCCAGAGGAAGAAACATGATATCGTGTACGCGTGAATGAGCTTCCTCCTTAACACGAATTAGAGCTTTCTTGGAGGCAAGTTTCGTTAGCAGTCAGTAGTGTACATAAGGTTTATTTTTGGTAGATTCCAGTGATCTATTTATTTTTGTATAACTTAAAAAATCAACAATTAATTTACGTATGAACGTATAACAAAGAGCTACAATTCTCTTCTTTAATTTATTTCCAAATTGTAGGTATAAATGTTCAACGAATATTAAGAAAGGTCATTCTCTTACGATACATTCATCACCTATATACTAGTAGAAGAAAGGAACACTGAGGAAGCTGTGATAAGACCAAACGTAGGAGTCCTAATATCCTAGAGCAGGAGTTTTCGAACTGGGCGTTGCGGCCATATGGTAAGGGCGTCGCGGTGATTTATTAAAAATAATCTTTAGATACTTTCCAGTAGAGATACTTTCCAGGAGAGGATGCTCACCATAATTGTATCAAAGATCCCTTCAATGCAGAAATCCCATCAACATTAAACACTGAAGAACAAAAGCAAATCATCTATATTTCTTTTGACTCCAGATTAAAATCAGGGTTCGATTCATCACCGCTCATTGGGCTCTGGAGCTTGGTGAAAAAGGAGTAACAACAAATAGGTAACATATCCCTAAGAGTTTTGATTCCTTTTGCAACATCCTAATTATGTGAAGTAGAATTTTCAGCATTGGCAGTTATGAAAACCAAAGACAGGTCGAAATTGAACGTCGAAAAAGAATTGCGAGTCGCAGTTTCAAATATTGAACCCAGCTTTGAACAATTGTTGATGAAGAAGCAAGCTAAATCCTCCCTTTAATTTTTAGAAGAATTTTATCATAAAATTAAAAGTTGAATAATATGTGTAACGTGTTATTTTAATGCCTAATTAGAATTGAGAAATAATTTAACCTGTAATATCACACTCATTTGTGTTGAATCTTTAGAAGGCCTATATTAACCCCATATATTTGAAACTAATTGTTACCAGGGGAGCCGCCGGAAGTTTGTTTAGGTCAAGAGAGCCGTGGACGTAAAAATATTGGAATCCCCTGGTCTATATGATGCGTGTGGTTGTTGCATTCGGCCATCAAAATAACAATATCTTTGTATATAGGTTTCCTGTGCCAAAATTATTAGTTAATTTATTTCAAAAATTAGTTTCAGAATTGAGTAAGTTGTTCGTGTTTCTCTGAAATATTTTCATGGATTTATGAATAACAACACAAAAAGCAAATAATATCCATAGTGTTCTCGCAGATACAGGATGTATTCTTTGTATATCATTTTAAGATACACGTTTGCCTGTATGATGTAATGATCACAAGGGAATGTGTTTTGTGAATTCCAATTTTATTTGGATTCGATCCTTAAACGAACGACATGCACCGATTCACTATCTCCTAGGGATCCCACGGACTATAGAGAGATTACTTTAAGGAGGAACCAATTTGACAGCTACTGCTTGGCCCAGAGAGTATACTATGGTTTGGCCAATACTGGCAATACAACTGCAGATTATGTCCGTCACTCATTTTCTCAGTGCACTCGTTTATAGTTATATCATTTGTAAATAACTTCATCATTATCTCTTTGCAATGACATCGCTCTTCTTGGATCTTTCTCTTGCACTTCTCATCGCTTTTTATTTGTTTCTCATCCTGACAAAGTTAAAAAAAATATTGTTCGAATGATGAGTACATTTTTCCTCAAATTTCAATTGTTCACTTGTATTGGGAATTACTTATAGTTAACCTTAATTATGAAAAACTAATTCTACCCCAACTACAACATTGGTTTAGGATACTCATTGAGTACCTGAGCTTAGTTAACATCGGAAAAGGTATGGAGGAAACCTGTCAAAGCGGGGCCGTAATTCCTCTATACCTGGGGTTTTCAAACATTTTTCGTCAACGCCTCCCTTTACCTGAACGAAACTTTCCGTGGCTCCCCTGGGTAACAATAAATTTCAAATATAAAATTAATATATACCTACTAAATATTAAACACAAATGAGTAAGTGATATAATAGGCTACTGATAAAGGACTTGCCAGGTTGAATTATTCCTCAATTAATTAGTAAAATAAATCACATACATTACAAATAACATGTAGTATGATAGTACAAAATACATAAATGACAAAAGGATTTACATAAGGGCAATGGATAAGAATATAAGGATGAAAGTAAATCAAATCTAAAGATCATTTTTAATAAATCACCGCGACGCCAGTATCATATATCCGCAACGCCCCTGGCAGGGTTGCCATCCTCTTTTTGGAAGACATGTCCTCCTTTTTAATATTGTCCTCCTATCCTCCCTCCATCTTTAAATTTACATGGATTGTCCTCCTTTTTGACCCGTTGAATTGAAAATAATACTGGCATAATTTTAAAGTACTTTAATTCATTAATGGACGTCTTGAATAACTACAATTTTATTCAAATAAATGGCCTGCGTAATAGACCAATTAAGCTTATTGTGATATAAAACTTGCTTATTGTTTGGTGGATAACGAAGGTGAGTGCGGAAGCGAAGTTATCCAATCGTAAGATTTCATTTTTAATGACGCAAAGTCTATGATTTTTAAAGCCTATGAATGGTTTGAAATTGTTTACTACATTGTCTATACATCGTGAAGAATAAAAATGTAAAATGTTCTCCGTTGTGAAGAGTTTGATTGATTGATTTTTTCGTGTTTCCGGGTGCGTCAACTGTTTCGGTCATTAGTCCCGTTAGTGTAGTGCATGTTTTTTTCTCGGGAGATGGCGGTGATCTCCCCCCGCTGGATGGCGAGATCCGGCGCCTACCTACCGTCGGTTAGTTGGATTTCCCCCTAACCAGGACTATCCCACCAGCGGGGCACCGCCCCAGTCGGGACAAGCTCTAAGCTCCCGACCGGTCTCCCGGAATATGTGGTAGTGTAGTGCATGTTAGTGTGAGTGTGTGTGTAAGAGGAGAGGACAGGACAGGACAAGGAAGAGGAAGGACAGATCGCGCGCGGTCCGTGGCCCGTTTGGTAGGGTACTGCTCCGGCATTGCCTGGTGTTGATCGGAGAAACCACGGAAAACTACCGATCAGAGCAGCCGGCCGCTAGAATTCTTCTCCAGACAGCGACTGAATTCGATCTAGCTGAAAAGCCAGTGTCGAAAATCCTGCCGCCGTGGGGAGTGGGAACCTAGGACCTCCCGGTCAGAGGCGCTGCAGTGACACGAGTTGATGCACTAAGCTACCGCTACCGGTCCGTTGTGAAGAGAATTCCTGGTAACCCTGCCCATGGGAGTCGCGACGCAGTTTGAAACCGCCTGCTCTGCACCGGCGCCTGCGCGCTGCATTAAGCACGTGACGGCGGAGGCGGGAGCCGACGTTGTCACACGCGCGCGAAATCCGAGGCGTCGCGACGCCAACCGCCCCTCCCCCACCCCCACTCCCACCCCCGCCCCATCGCCAACGCCATGTGCTGGCGCAGTGCCGGGGTTTTCGTAGAACACACGCACCGTCTGTCAGCGCTATCCGCTGCTCCGGGAGGAAAACTGATCACCTACTTAGCGTTCCCAGACGGGCGCATCCTGCCTAGGTGTTCCACGAATCTGCTTTTGTGAGTTTTTGAGAAGCGGAATGCTGGGAAAAGTATGACAAACTTATTTCAACACATATGACGCGATGGAACTCTATCGGTGTTTAGGGCTCTCGGATGGCAGTTTCCGGCGAAGTTGTTTTCAACAAAACGTTTCGGACGTGTTTCAGAAGCTTCGGATGCTGAGTACACAGGTTCAAATGTATTTCAAAACGCGGATTTGCGTTGAAGTTTTCGTCACCTTCCCGCGTGATTTCGAAGTAGTGCGAGGTCGGGTACAGGATTTGTCATGGAAGCTTGGTTTCCAGTGCGAGTACGAGAAATAGACACAAATAGCCTTTATTCATGGTTTTTTTCATGTCAAGCGATCTAATTTTGTTGCCGCGTGCAGCCGGCATGGATTTTGATGAAATTGATGAGTTCTTTATATTATACAGAAACTTTTGTGAAATTCACAGCTGAAATAGTTTTTGAGATTTAACTGTTTGTTTGATCCCAAGCAGTATTGTTGTACAGTACAACTATAAGATTTTCCCAACATTGGAATATAATATTTACTTCTCCGTTTTCTGTAAACAAATGAAACTGATTGTTGAAACTTTTGTTGTTCAACATTTTTTGTTGTATTCAATGAAATTAATATCATTTGTCTTTATTAATGCACAGTGAGGAAATACTAGCAAAATTACCTAAAAATTAAGTGTTCAAAAAATTGAGACGAACGTTGAATAGCTTCCACAATATTCAATAAAGGAAAATAACAATTAACACTGACAATAACAACATAACAGTATTTTTAAATGCATAATTTTATACTCCTATCTCTTACCATTATTAAATTAAGAATAAATGTGATTTGGGTTAAAAAGTTCCAAAACAGGGTACTCTCAATCTACTTTGTACAAAAAACATTTCCAGAAAAGCTTTCAAACTCGTCTCATTAGAAAGAGCAGCTTTCAAAGCATGAATTTGAATATCCAAAGGAATACTATACTCAAAATATTGTAAAATGTAAATCAATGTTGAAAAAATATAGTGTTGGAAATAATTTCGAAAGTTTAATTTTGTAGAGTCTCCACAATATTCAAGTAGCAAAAATGATATTTAGCACATAAAACGGTGGCGTTTTTTTCCACTTCCCATCCAGCTTTAAAACGCTAGACAAATAGCAGGATTTGGAGATGTGCTGAGGTCGCTTGCGCATCTATTTCACCGTACTCTTTTCCACTACCGTCGCTATATCGCAAAATTGAGCTGAGATGAGGGATTAAGAAGATGGCTGGTACGATTGACGCTCGTGCGAAGCTGCAATTGAGTTATTTCTTTATATTTATTTATTTTACGTCAAAAAAGTTAAAAACTGTGTGTAACGTGCCAGGGAGAGAAGTGAATCCTGTGCACATTTTCATAATTGTGTGAATTGAATGCTGAGAAGAGGTATTCGCTTTCTTCAAGATGAAGGAAATCATTCAGCAGAAATTCACTAAGAATGAGTCGAGAATACAGTGTAATTTTTTCAAACAAAAGAACAGGAACGCTGGCTTCTTTTTTAAATTTATTTCTTTTCTGTTCATTAGATCATGCTTTTCAGAGAGATGAACTGGTAAATGATATTCACATTTTGGATTTTAATCTTAATTTTTGCTATTGGTTTCTCTGGGCAAATGATAAGATGCAACATAGTGCATTCAAAAGTTATGTTATTGTAAATTGTGATGATAATATAGCAAAATCTTTCTTCTTTAACGCTCAAGGTTTTCAGATTAATAATTAATTAATTATTGAAATAAGTTACACGTATTATTATAATACATTACATTAACATCAGTCGCCTTTTTGTGTTGATGTAATGTGTACTGCATCGGCACAAATACAACATTGTTCAAAACATTTTCTGAATTATGCGCTACTTACCTTTATCTGAATTGTTAATTTTCCAATCAGTCTGGGAAACTCACTACATTCTGGGAAATTCACTTCATTATTTGCTTTACTAGTAATAAAGGATTATAGGATGCAAAAAAAGATTCAGTCGACAATAAATATATTCTTTATTAGAGTAATATTATATAATCAACCTATTGAAATTCATGTTAAAGACGATTGAGATAAATTTCAATGAGAATTGTTCTCTCTAGACTATTTCGAAACGGCAGATTGTGAACATTTTTGACTGGAGAAATAATACTGAATTCTATGGGGTACACAAATATCGTAATAATAAATTCAAATAACTGACTCACTTTTACAATACCTCAATAATCTGAAACTGGATTCTTTTGTGAGTGAGCTAAGAGATACAATACAAAAGTGTAAGAAATTAGTTTCTCTCGTGAATGTCTTTGATTTTCTCTAGGCTAATTGAGGTTTCGGGCTAGGATGTGCAATATGCACAAAAAATAGAATCTATGACCTCCCAAAGAGAAGTAGGGAAAATTGAACATTACTTTAAGAAGCAACAACAAATGTATTTTCAAATCTAACTCAATAGTATTTTACAGACGCGTTCCAACCGAGGGTTTCTTTCAATCGAAGTCTGTAGATCAGAGCTGAGCTATTTTTAGAATTTCACCAAGTGTGTGTCAGTGACGCAAGAAATCGCACACACATTCAGTTCCCCCGTGAGCGCTCAATATAATTTTACTGACGTAAGAGATAGCACAAAAAGAAAATTTTGTTTCGCAAAGTCAACATATCTAAAAAGGACATATTTCATTAATACAAATTGTTTATAGTACTCGAACTTCTTTGCATATTGCACCAAACATAAACATTAACAAACAAACAAAATTTCATTTGCATAATTCAATTATGTCAATGTGTTGCCAAAATGGAGAAATAAACAAAAATAATCTGTATAAATGTAGAGAATGAATTGTATGATTTCTACTGCTACAAAAAGTAGATTTAAATTTATTTTTACTAGCATGTAATCGCACTTAACATAATTTAGAAAACAACTTTTTTCTTAAAGGGACCCATTTCTTCAGGCTTCTCGAAAGCGTTTTTACATTGACTTCGATTTCATGATAGTCAATTTTCTACAAACATTACCATAGTTTGAAGATTGTGTGTCAGAATTCTCAATAAATATTCTTAGTAATAAAAATGTAGTATCGTTATTGATCGACAGTGGTTTGTTTTGCAAATCAACATAAAGAACGATACTATAAGATCAAATTTGTTGATATTAAACATAAAAAAGGTAATAGGAGCAAAAGTACACAGAAACTCAAAAGGAAAATTTCAATAGAAATAAAAAGCTTACATTTTAAAAACATTCTTGCACGATCTTCCCCAGGATAATATTATTTTTTTGTGAATTAACACGATATATTAATATATGATTCAGAGAGATGTTGAATAAATTATTTTCCAATTTTGGTTTCGTATGTGTGTTACTTCATACTGATTATGATTCTTTTGACACATGCACAAATGTATGAACATGGCCACAACCGTCACCTTGCGAGTCGTATAGATTTGTAAAAATAGTCTCAAACGACTAGTATTGTAATTTAATTTTCCAAGTCAATGGGATTTTGCTCTTTATTATCATGTAGAAATTCAAAGATATTCTCGAGAGAAGGCCGGAGAGTAGAAAATATAGAGCACTAGTGATGAGCTTTCAATTCGCACATTTGCGTGTCCATATACTTTTTCGAGAGGCATACGCAGTTCTAACAACTTTTAAGTATCCAAAAATAATATTCCACTTTCATAAAAATATGGGATTATTTAGATGCGACGTCGTTATCTTCTCACATACACTACACCTCCCGACGAATACAAACCTCAGAAAACGAGAACGAGAGATAAGGCTCGTTCCAAAGTGACTGACGAGAACACTGGGTGTAAAACAATGACAAGGAAACGAATTGTCGTTTCTAACTCGTAAGTAGTAAACTCTTTTTTGCTACTTTAAGGAATAGTTCGTGGCTACTTTACGAGATTATAA
The DNA here is from genome assembly GCA_011170035.1 of Teleogryllus occipitalis. Classification (NCBI taxonomy): domain Eukaryota; kingdom Metazoa; phylum Arthropoda; class Insecta; order Orthoptera; family Gryllidae; genus Teleogryllus; species Teleogryllus occipitalis. The sequence continues at coordinate 93,574 of BLKR01002966.1, forward strand.
TATTCGTTAAGTTAGAATTTGACATAATTATGTTTAACAGTATTGTAAGCAATGAAACTTACCAAAGTTTACACCCGAGTGCCTCAAGATTTACATACCGTTTGGTCAAAATTGTTTAAGATCATATATGTACAGTGCCCTTCTAGGAAATGATACAGCGGGCTAACGGGATATAAGGGCGAAAAAGCGCCTTTCTGCTACATCTATTGCACTACACAACGAAGGCACAGCGAAGTGAAGCGACGGTGAAGGTACATGGCATGTAGCAGGATCATGTGGATGAGGAGAGTTCAAGCGACGGAAAAGGAGCGACGAGGAAAAACATGGCATATGGGGATAGAGCTTAATTGAAATCCATTGAGCGTTGATGAAAAGAAAGGTAATAAGAGTTAGAATTGAAAGGTGAATTGGAAGAAACATGATGGATGAGCGCGGAACGAGGAATAAAATGAGGAAAATTACTGAAGGGCTGGACTTGCTGACAGAATGGGAGAGAACATTGGACAAAGATAGATTTTATGGGATATTGAAGAAAACCGAAAGCTAAGGAATTTTTAACAGTGAAAAATACAAAAAACTATTCAAATTAAACGATAAAACGTGGGTGTCTGAACGTGGAAGGGCGCAACGAGTAGGAAATGGAATAGCGGAAGGGGTGGGGAGAATAGAGATGAAGAAAACTGAAAAGCGTGAATGAATGTGAGAGAATGAAAACGAAAGCATAAAATAGTCAAAAAGAGTTAAACAGGGAATTTGAAGAGACAAAAGAAAAGTAATAAAATGAACTAACGTGAAACTGAAGGAAAATAACATTAATCGAATATAGTGAGACTGTTGAGGTGAGCATGAAGTAGAGAGGACACGGCTAACGGTATCTTCGAATGACGATTGTTGTAGGGGCTGGTAAATAGGCAAATCGGTTAAGAGTTAACAGTGGTGAATGGGGTATCGGGGATGGCGTGGTAGAGTGGAACAGGATAGAAAGAGAAAGGGCAGAGTGGACGAACTGCGTGAATAGGGCAAAAGCGGAAAGATTTAAGGTTAGACTTAGCGGTTCGTAGGTTCAGATGAGTAGTCGTCGGTGAGATACGGGGGGGGGGAGGGCAATCCGGGTTGGCCGGGTCGCATCGTAGTGGGTAGATCGTGGCGGGCGAGGCGGGAAAGGTGAAGTGATAGGGTTGGGAGGGTCGGATTGGGCGTATTGGTTTGAGTCAGATGAGGACTCTTCTGAGAGATCCCCCGCGGGGCGGGAGAGACCGGACCACTTCGGGTCGGGTCGGGTCGGGTCGGGTCGGGTCGGGTCGGATCGGGTCGGGTCAGGTCGGGTCGGGTCGGGTCGGGTCGGGTCGGGTCGGGTCGGGTCGGGTCGGGTCGGGTCGTGCGGGACAGCTCGCGGCGGGAAACGTCAGGTTCGGGTGGGACGGTTTGGGCGTATCGGGTCGGGTCGCAGAAACAAAAGCACATCGAACAGCGAAGGGCGGCCGCAGGGCGCCGCGAGGCCGCGACGCAGCCGCTGCCAAGAGTGTTCACTTTTCCCCTTAGGAGCCTCGCACGGGGCTCCAACACCTTGGACCCGAGTGGTCGCCGGCACACGGAGGCCGGCTCCTCTCCCTTCCGGCAAGCGCAGCTCCTTGCATCGGCGTCAGAAACGCGAACGTAGTCGTGAGAACATAAACACGTCTTTTCACGCAAATATATACGTTCCATTCGTATTGACCGTGAATGTAAACGTAAACATAACCACTCATCGTTATCGACACAATAAATATTCGCCACAGACGTTCTACAACACATTCGAATCGCAATAAATGAAATGGACGCGGTCGTGCCAGAGTGAAAATTATTTCGCACAATGTGAGCGCCACGAGTGAGCGTTTTGTGAGCAATTGTGATGTGAAGTGACAATGTATGCCTTGTAATAATTTCTGTCTAACGGATACTCTAAACGACCTTCCTACGGTAGACGGTAGAGAGTTATTCTCAGAACAAGTTAACGTAAACGTGAAAGCAAATTAAACGTTCTCACGATTACGTTTTATGTTTTTGTTCACATCTATGTTCATGGTCACCGATGTGAATGATTCCGTTCAATATGGCACCAAGCTTTTGTATTTACAGTGCATTTAGGCTTTAGTATTATTGAGTATTTTATTATTGAGTACTTTATGCTGCAAGGCGTTTAGGGCGTTTGGGCTTGTGTCTCTATTCTCTATTCTGTAGGTGTAGTTCTGGAAAAGAGCTACGTCTAAAACAGTGTCGTTTTTTGAACGGTTATAATATGACCGGTACCGTTAAATTTGCTGCCACGATTACATAAATTACATTTTTTGCTACTAAAATGTACTATATACTGAATTTATTTCTCTATATTTCTTCACAGAATTAAAAAAATACTTTTCTTTTGATCACTTTTCATGTGCACCTCCAAACTGAATTTTTCAACCTTATTATCAATACTTTCATATCTTCCAAAATTATTTCACTTATCGCAAAATTAGATCTTAAAATTACGTATTAATTACACTTTATTCCTAGTAGCCTACCAATTACAATTTCTTAAACCATTCATTACAAAATAAAAATTAGAAACTTTAAATCGTTATTAAATTTACCATTTTGATAATTTGAGTATGTTTACTATTGAAATATAATTGTTTGTAATGGTGGTCGGCGACTAGTGTGAGAAATCCGCAAAATTCGTGTTGGGTGTAATTTTGATGGATAATGCTCGAACTATTAACTTCATCCCCGAATCTACAGACAATGATTGATTGATTTCTCTTCACCCTTTCAGATAGTTTACGGCTTTACGTCACTCCTGATAAAATTAAGCGTTAGTTACTGTTGACCCAAATGGCATTACGTACTATGCACCGATTGATTCATCTCTTTCATGACAAAAGTACAATGGGAAAAAGCCTTATTTAGGATTTGAACCAACCGTTCGTTTCATGTAATAAGAAATTCACATATTCGAATTTAATTAATTCATTGCGCCAGCTAAACACACTACAATTAACCATAATTTTAGCAGCAATGTTTCAATAAAACGAACATTCACTTCATAATACACTCACACAAAAGAAAGATTTGGCATGGATGTGGAATTTGCTGTTACGTGGTCACACATTCGCGACCTGAATTCGTGTCATGCATACACAAATCGGACATGACTAGAATACCGACTGGGGTATTCAAATGCCAAATCATTTGTGTAAAAACTTTTGAGAGCTTGTCAGACGTGAAATTACCAGCCCGAGAGTATAGAAGCAAATTATGTTATACCAGGGATATCAAAACACATTCAGCTATATATATATATATATATATATATATATATATATATATATATATATATATATATATATATATAATGTATTAAGCATATAGCTATATTCATTAGCTATTGGTAGAACATCTCGAACCGTTGCTGTTCTTTTGGTTAGACACCATTACTCATTTAATGGAATGTTAAAATTATGAAAAAATGAAATGATTCTTTACAAGTTTACATGTCGTGTCTCGTTCTGCCGAAAATTTATTTATTGACGATATATAATTTTGTAGAGAAATGTACAAACTTGGTTTTTATCAGAAACCTCGAAAATATCAAAGCAACGCACACGCAACAATTGCTTCGGCCGCTTAGTTTTATGCGATTTCTCCCGCAATTGTGGTAGAATCCACAACGCTTGGACTCAAAATTTGCGATGCATTTGACTGTTGAAAAAAAGCGCTAAGGCAATTTCAGAAAGCAATTTCAGTAATGTGACAAGGAGGAATTGTCAAAGCGTTACACGGAGGTCTCGATTTCCACAGGCCTCAATTGTGACAATTGACAAACGTGTCTCACCGTCGGTGGTGGCGGAAAATGCGGGTGAAATTATAACGAATTATTGACAATATCTCCTGAGCAATCGTATCGTGTATCAGTGCAATGTAACGTTGAGCTATGTATTTCTGTTCGAAACAGTCCTTCAGGAATTCAAAAGATCTTGAAATTTTGCTTTTAGGCGTCTTCGATGACGTCCTATCTGCGGATGATATAGTATAAAAAATCCGGGTATGTGTTGAGTGTGAGAAGAGCGTAAAATCCTTAGCGATTGGTGCACATACAAATATCGCTGTTTTGGATGAAGCAGAACAGTTCCACAACCGTGATCCTAGGTTTGAAGTGCGCTTGCGATGGAAAGGAGAGGAGCCCGGCATCATGCAGCTCTGCCTATGGCTAAAGCTGACGGAAAGAGACTCTTAAAACTATGTACAACATCGGTTAATGTACACGAACATCGACGTACGTCACAAATGAGAAAGGAAAAGTCAAAGTTCGATTTCCTGTCACGTGACTCAAGGATATGTTCACGTGCCAAGGAACTCGCCTCCAAAACCACCACTAAACATTGTAGAGTATCTTCTCCTGATATCAACAAATCTTCTCCCTTCACATGATGTCGCAACAAAATTTGGGATATCAGCAGGTGCAAAAGGCCTTATTCATCAGTTGCTACTGAGAGAGAGAGAGATTTTGATGTATAGAAATTACGGAAGGTATTTTCTAGATAATGTATTCAAATGTATTCCCTTAAGTTTCTAATAATTTAGTTACAGACCAACAATGTATGGTTAAACAATGATTAAAAAACAGTCTTCTCGAAATTAGTGTTCCCACCTTCAAAATTTAAAATAATTATTCCTTTAAATGGTTTTCAGAGTAGGTACTTTTCTATGAGTCGAATATTGTAATCGACAAATAGTTGCTTTGCACGAAAGAATTTGGCATGATAATTTAGAAAAGGAGCATGACACAGCTGTTTCTTGGGAACATTTTCATTATCTTTGCAATTTGTCAAAAAATCTCTCTTAGTAGAAAACCGGTACAGGAGTGTTGGGAAGATTCCTTATAATCATACCTTTACACGAGGACACACACAATATTCGCCTCTTATACATTTTATTAACTGTCTAATAAAATAGAAGTCCGATGATTTAATGTCTCGTGCGACAAGGTGACATTATGAACATAATTGTGAAGCTCAAATAGTGGTCTTACTGCTAGCAGAAATTCATTTAAAAATATTTTTCAGAGTACGAATCCAAAATTAATCATGTTATTTGCAAATAAGGAAGTGTTAAACAATCCGGGCCATGAGAGATATCAACCACAATATAAACTTACTTTCAAGAAAATTCAGTCATACACGTGTTTCGGGAAAATTTTCCCATCATCAGTGGCTCCAAGTAACATGGATTAAACGCATTAATTCACCATGGTGAACTGCCCTAGCAAGGCGCCATTTTGTACATTGTACGATAAAGGCAGTCTGTCTTCGTACACGAGAATCAACCAAGAATCAGACGGCAATGAATGAAATCTGTGTATTCAATACATAAAGATGTTTGAGAATTCCAAATTTATGTTGAAAATTTTTGGAAGTTCTGATCATGCAATCCCTCAGAAGTGTTTCATGAAATGATATCTAATACGGTTTCCACAAGAAACCGAAATATTCCATTGATTAGTTAAAAATAAACGCACAAATTAAAAGTCTACTCACTCCGAGTATTTAATTTGACAAGGATTATCTAGAAGAGTTATAATTATTAATGAAACTTCAATAAAATATGATATGTCACCAAATAGTGTACGTACGGCGTACTTAATTTAATACTCCACCTTCCTTCACGAAAACAGTAGTTACCGATATTCATTCGTGAATGTCCATTTACATCCTTTATCGACATGACCAGTTTTCGACATGTTCAAACAATTTCACTGGGATTTCTAACAATTTCTACAGTTTGGCGTTTTTCATTTCTGGTCGGGGCAGCGCTCTCCACGACAACCAGCACGTTCAAAATTATATTCGCCTTCCCTTATACTGAAATTCATATCCCGAATAAAATAAAAGTGAGGTTTTAATAAGTTAAACGATTATTTCGTCTATGATTATCTCTTACCAGGAGGGAAGTTGCATTATACATTAATATCAGAACAAGTGCCTAGTGTTTGCGATCAAAACAGTAGTTGTGTCACATAATCAAAATTATTTTCAAAATGTTAAAAATCTAAAGCACATTAAGTCTTATTTTGAAATTAAACTGACACTTTCATTGATGCTTAATATGGCTTTATTTTTTAAATTGATTTATCTTGACTTTGAAGAGAATGAGCTGGCACTTCCATAGGTTTATGACAAAAAAGCACGAGGACACTAAATCCGACCCTGGAAGTCAGTCATGGCCTACGTGCTTGTGTCCTCGTGTAGGGGTCAACGCTGTGTGGGAAGGAGGGCGTAGGGGAAATATGTAAGGGAAGGGCTTACTTGAGTGCAAGCAGCGTGCTTTAGCACACAGAGCCCATTTGGTGTTTTCCTTACAGTAGGAATATTCTGTCGTATTCCTTAATACCAACGTATATCACGAAAATGAAACGCGAACAAAACAAGAGGTATCTTCTAAGAACACAACGAAAGTGTATGTACAAGGCAACATCGAAATGTCCAACGACTCCCAAGACTGGTGTTAGACCACTCGCTTCAAACATAAGTGTCCAGTATTGTCGTAAAAATGCTTATGTTGCTTGCAGCGCCCTTTTCAAGCATTACAATACTTGTGAAGAGCGAGGGAGGTTTAAAATCCTTGTTCCAAAAGTTAAAGCAGATTTACACAGTGATAGTAATCCTCAACGGAAAGCTATTAGAACAGATTTACTGTAAGAAATAATTTTACATTAATTTGCATGTTATCTTGATGTGCATTATAGATTAGTATCAGGTAAATGCTGTTGTTTATTGCGACTAGAAACACGATAAAAGTATCACAGTGTAAACCTGTCACCAGTTTATGGATATACATCACCTTTCTGTGGAACTGACAGGTTGTACTGTAGATCTGACAGGGTGACTGGGAATTCGGGGTAACTTTTGGTGGATACAGTTGAAGTATTCAAGGACAAGGGAAAAAATAACTTTCTTCAGAGGAGTAAAGAGGTTTGAGCTTAGCGATGAAATATTCAAGAAAACATCTTGCTTTCTCTGCAACTCGTTTCCGCCACTTATCCATGGAAATTTGGGTAGCGCAAGTAGCACTAGTGTTGAAAAGGTATATTTCGTGCTCACTTAGTTGCCACCACTAAAATTTTATATACAAGATGTAAACTCTTTCCCACGAAATTCCTTAATTCCGATTTCCTTATTCCTTAAGTCAAACAATTATTTTCTCGGATTAGGTAATAACAGATATGGAATAAAATATTAATTTCGAAAAATCACGGCAAACAAACTGTGGTCAAGCAATTTTTTGTTCATAATATACGTATGTACATCTCTCAAAATAATGACAGGACTGCTTTTTGTTTCATCTTTTCACGATAGGATATGTTCTACAATGTAATCTGAAGTTTCCAGTCTTTGTTTTAGAAGGCTTCTCATGTAATCCTCCACCTATTTTGCGATAATATAGTTCCAACATCTACTGAGCCGAACTTACATCTCAAATCTCCTAGCATAAATATTCAGCGTGCCAGTTAAATGTGCGGAGATTATCCGAACGGGAACAGGCCGAGAACGTAGTATCAAAACCAGCCGTCAGGTGGCAGCAGCAACAACACGAGTCGCTGAGACGAGTCACTAGATACCGACAGCGTTCGCTCCAATTGCGACCAGAAGCCACCAGACAGCAGTAGCGTCCCGCACCAGTCGCGGCGAGTTGCCACCAGATGGCAGCATCGCCTCGGTTCCCGCAGCGTCCGCCAGAAGGCAGCACGAGCCGCGCCCTTCACTCGACGATGGTCTCGGAGGTGGCCCAGCGCGAGGGGGCGCGGCTGAGCCGTCAGTCGGCGTCGCTGGCCGCCGCGTGGGAGGCCGAGGCGTGCGACGTGACGGCGCTCAGGGGCACCACCTCGGTGCGCGGCGCGTTGAAGGTGCTGCCGGTGCCCGTGCCGCCGGCGCCCGTCGTGAAGCGGCACACGTACGTGCTGCTGAAGGCGGCCGTGCCGCGCCGCGCGCGCGCGTACTTGCGGCCCCGGCACCACCGCGCGCCGAACATGCGCCGGAACTCCTTCTTGAACTTCCCTGCGGAACGCGCCAGCCATTTCAATTCAAAGCCCTTCCAATCAATTGAACTGGAAACGATTCAATCCGAACCAAATCAATTCGAGCCAATTCAATTCGAATCAATTCAATCCGAACCAGTTCCGTTCGAATCAGTTCAATTCGAAACGGATTAATTCGAGTCAATTCAATTCGAATCAGTTCAATTCAAATTAATTAAATCCGGATCAATTTATTTTTATTTTTATTTTATTTTATTTATTTTACGTAAAAAAAAACAGTTAAAAAACTGCGTATGACGTGCTATGGGGAAAAGTGAATTGTGTGCACATATTCAAAATTCTGTGATCCCTACACTAAGTCATATACTACTTAAATTTTGACTTTTGAAAGGGAGAAAAAAAACAAAAAACTCCCATGTAATAAAATCTATTTTCAAGGATTGAACTGGAATCAATTCAATCCGAACCAAATCAATTCGAGCCAATTCAATTCGAATCAATTCAATCCGAACCAGTTCCGTTCGAATCAGTTCAATTCGAAACAGATTAATTCGAGTCAATTCAATTCGAATCAGTTCAATTCAAATTAATTAAATCCGGATCAATTAAATACGAATCAATTAAATACGAATCAATTCAATTCGAATCAGATCAATCACAGCCAATTCAATTGGAATAAATTTAGTGCAAACTCCGACAAAAATTAAGCTTACTTATTTTAGGGGGAGATCAATAGGGTCTGTTACCGTGCCGAACGAATGAATCTACCCCCCATGCCCCAAGAGCATTGAACTAGCAGAGAACACTCTTCTTCCGAGTTATTTAAACGTCTTAGTAAAAAATGATTCAATTTACCGTGAGTTCTTTTGCAAGTTTTGACATTCGTTTAACTTATTAATAATTCCCATTTTTCTAGAGTACATCTACGAAATAAGAATTGATTTAACAACACTTGTGGCAACTACAATAGTCATCCGTGTTATCCAAAATGACTTTTACATGTAATAAACTTCCACAATAAACTATTCTTAAAATTTGTATTAGAAAAATTACAAACAATACTTCCACTGGACAATGAATAACACATCTTATTAATTCAAAATTATGAATTTATATTCAGTTATTCCATGCATTACATTTCATGCACTGATGGAATGTATCTACACATTCTACATGCCACTATTAGATATATACTATAGCTCAACTATAACAATGAGAGAATACACATTACACACCTTGCATTAACATAAATGAAACATATAATAGTAGGTATATACAAAGTATAACTAATGTGTATGTTATGTATGTACAAAATATTTTAGGCATTAGAAATATAGATATATCATACCGTTTAGCCATCCAACACCATGCTCAAAGTATTTATTCCAAGCTGCTCCAAACAGAACAGTCTTCAATGGACATGCACAAAACATGATGCATCTCCTGGACTCCAATGGTGAATCGAGACAGGGATATCACTAAACTTATACATATTACTGTTATAACACCGAGTACATTATAGTCTGGACATCTGTATAATACTTTTCTCATTCTTATCATAGAAATTCTTGTTTGACATTCCAGTCACACAAACTCTTACCTATTTTTATGCGAGTGGAAGGTCTCTCGTTTAAGATGGAAATATCTCGAAGGCGTCATCACTAAAGTTGAAGGTCTGTCCATTTGAGAACTTGTGATTATTTCTCTATTGACTTTAATGCCAAAATAAGTAAATGTTGTAAAGTTTGAGTTGTTCGTCAACACAACTTCATTCTCTTCAACGCAAGCGTTATTTCTACAGACGTTGATGTAGGTGGTGTCAAGAATGACAATTAATGTTAATGAATTTAATAACTTTTAGCATTTTGAGATTTAATGGGCAATCCAACGTATATTGAATCGGACTGACTGTTTTAAACATTTCTAAGCAAACATTAAATGAAATAAAATTTTAATATTACAATTTAATTCTGATATAAACTGTCGAATTTTGTCAATATTATTCAATTAATTGTTTGTAATATTAAGATTAATAATGGAACAATTTTTGCATATCTGATGGTGAGCCCACTTTCCTCTCAAAAAATAATAATACAGCTTTACAAATGTAATATTACCCGCATCGTCTCAAAATATAATTGAGCCCTTTTAGTAAGGAAACAAACATCCAAAGATGTAGGAAAATAAGCATGCATACCATAGATCTTTCAAACTAAAACTTTATTTTATATAGAAATGTACATTCCATTTTGTTAACATTGTTACACGCCATATAACTACGAATTTAAATATCGGAAAATTAAAAACGAAACAAGAAAAAGAAAAGAAATTCTTTCTCACTGCGTTGGAAGGCTCGTGTAACATACAGGCTGTTTAAAACTACATCTAAGCAGAAGAAGATATAACTTTTCAAATTAAGTGTAAAAAAATAATGAAGTTGATAGTTGTAAGTTTATTAACTGTTATAAGAACTTACGGGTAAAAAAAAGCAATAAGAAAAATACCTTTCTTAAACAGTCTCAATAAATATCAATTTTATGAATAATCTCAAAGAATAAACTCATGATCATATTTACTGATTAATTGCCTTTCCAACTTTGCAGGAGAAGATCTGACAATTCTACATCTGAACGGTGAGAACCTGATATTTAAGGCCGTTGAAACGTCTTAAGAGTAACATCATTCAGAAATAAAACACCCATTACATGTAAATTCATACACATGCAACTCGCCGGGTAGCGTTCAATGTAGAGAAGAACGCCCCAGGAGTCAACCACAATGAACATGATATGACGAGAATGGTTGAGTTCGTAACCGGTTTGCCCATCAATTCGGAACGGAGAACCGCAGCCCAAGAATTGAAATCAAAGGTTGCGACGTGTCAATATTACTGAAGCTTTGTAGAGCGATTTTTTATTGAATAATTACATGTCTTTGGCCAGTTAGGCCCTTGGCAGCAGGAGATGAACAAATTGTACATTAAATTTAGAAAATGAGTAGCTACATCGATGCAGCTCACGCATCAATAAAAAAAACTACTTCATGCAGTGAAGATTCGAAAGAAGGAGGTTATGGAGGGCCGAAGAATAATTTTGGTACTTTGCGTTTTAGTTGTTTACGATGGGGATTATATTTACCTAGTTGAAAATAAAGTGCAGATGGAATATAATTAATTTTGCGATAGAATTTTCCTAAAGTTGCAGAAAAATGTTTTGGATTGGTACTATACCTAACTCAGAATTAATTTGTATAGGTATTTAAAAAAGTTTTTATTAATGTTTGTTTCTGACGCTGATCCCCAAATTGGACATGCTTAAGATATTATAGGCCTAATAATTGTTTTATAAATGCCTTATTTAGTGAGAATACTAAGTGAAGAATAGTATTTAAAGAGAACAAGTACCCGATGCCTTCGTTTGTTAGCTAAAGAAATTTTATGAGCTTTATTATTTCGCCAATGTAATTGGCGTTATAATAATAGAGTCCATTCGTATTTTATTACCACATACGTTCATTTATCAAATAAAACTTTCACACCCGACAATTATCACTCTTCGTTTTCCCTCACGGTTTTCAAACATAAGTAATCGAAAGTATTTTTTAATTATAAAAAAAGATTTCCTTCGCTTAATTACTATCAGGATTTTCGTTCCTATTCCATGAAGCAGTGTTCGCGATAATAGACTACCTGCCTTAGGATACAGACTTTTTCACCTCTTCAGATCGCCAGAAACTTTAGTAACAATCGATACAGATATTATGCAAGCCAAATGTTTTATGGTGGCATTGTGTTTCGTTGTAACGTGTGAGGACATAGGCTTCAACAGTGGGTGACAATGTATTTCTGGCGGTTTGGGGGACGCGGTTCCCAGGAATGTTTGACGTTTCGATCGTTGTATCATTTTCGATCATTCAAGGCGAACATCTGTGGCATTTTGTCATCAAGAAGGTCGATCAATGAGCACATGTGGCGCCTTCGGGTTGTCCGAAAATCCTTTAGAATAGGTTTGGTCAGACATGTAACTAAGGAAGGCCAGGGGACTGAAGCTCGAATCAAAATGGAAAGTTATCTTTCTTAATGAAGTTCAGTTAGTTTGTGAACAAGTCATTCAGCAGTTGCAAATTAAAATGACACTTATTTTCAATTTAGACTAAATATACAGTAACAATGATATTAAGATTTTACACAACTTGAGATTAAAAAGTGCCAAAATATTGGAGACAGATTTTGAGAAAAATTATGTGAAAAATGTCACTGTTAGTTTGGTCTTAATTAAGGTAGGGGTTTAAAACGTAAGCGAGAGGAGGGCGGAAATGCGACTCTAAGGGAAGCTTCATCGCTGACTCGGAATACATGATGAAGCAAAAGAGGAAGTATATTTTTGTTTTCATGCACACTCCATCAGAAAAGTTCTATCGTCACACACAGAAGTGCTTTTTTGACGTGATACATTACATTTGTGTCCCTAACGATCACTGATAATTTGTAGAAGGGTACGTTAAACAAAATAAGTAGTGATTTTCATAGAATTGAAAGAATTTTCAAAGTTAGTATATAATACTCAGCAATACGCCATCATATCTGGTAACAAAAAGTGTAGATATATCAGACATCCAAAGAGTTTTGTTGTAATTGTGGAAACTTTTTTTGTGAACCCAGTATTTATTTTCACTATCAGCCATTTACCAGAGGTGCGAAGGATGGTAACAGATCACCGTTTCCAAACCCTCCTGACACTTCGGTCGTTTGATGATCACCATAAAACTGTCGATAATCATCTATTGAAAATACACCCTATTAGTAAGATTCTAATCATACTTTCTTACTGCAATGGGATCAACAGCACTATTTCACAATTTTGCTGCACATGGGCTCAAAGCTTTGTAATTTACTGACAAGGAACGTTAGTGCATTGGGCACCTTCAATCAAAATAGTATATTTTTAATTTTGGTTCAATGCCAAAATGGCTGTTCTGTAAGAACACCATCATTGTTCTTACATGTCTGAACGTTGATAATCCAATCCAACAATATGGCGGCATTTGTACGTAATAAAAGAACTTGTATCTCACGTCCTTTACTCTTGGGGATGCTGCGGTCCTCTGTGATCGTATACATTCTGGCACAGCCGGTTTCGTAGGCATTATCTGCCTATTTTGATACGCACTTGTAGTGCAGGGAGGATAACGACAAGCCATCACAGAGAAACGAAGGTACACCCTGTACGCCCTGGGCTACCAATACAGGCACAAGAAAATCCAAGCGACTTCCTATTATGTATGTATTCCACGTATACATCTTTGATTTATTATGAACACAAAAAAGAAAACACTTTTTTAGTTCAACTATCCCACACATGAAATTGTAATCAGAGGAGTTTCAGAATTACAAGTTAATGAATCTGAAACATATTGTAGTGATAAATTGTAGCTTCATAGAAATTTACGAGTACTATATTTTTTTGTTACCTGACGTTTTATCTTCTTGACATTTTAAGGATTGGATTCTTTTTGTTATTCTGTTCATGCATTCTTTGAATGTTCTATTCGCCCTAGGATAATATAAGTTTTAGTCATAGCGATTTGCCATACTCTTGTTTTTAAGAGGACAATTACAATGTGGAAATATGTTATCTTCTAAGAAACAGTAACAAACATCATTAACTAGTCGTGATTAGGCTGTGAATGCTACGATGAGATGTTTTACATAAATGAGAATTTACTTTTACTCTTTGAATAATCCAAATATCCACTCATACTCTAAAAAATTCCAGGCACATCAAAAAAACTCGTTAGATTATCATTGTTAAATGCACCAGTAACTTTACAACGCACACGAATGTGTACGCCGATCATTTTTACTTACTTAGTAACAACTACAACTTAATAAGCACACGAATTTGTACGCCGATCATTTTTGAACTTATTCAGTTGTTGAAATTTGAACGACTATTCATTCTTCGTGTTCGTTTGTTCGCGAACCGTTCTCATTATAAATAAATTCTTCAGAAAATTGATATGCTTACTTTTGGGAAATATATCTTTTTTCAATTTTCGTTATTTCCATCATATATCAAGAAAATCGTAATAGCATGCCGTAGATGCGGGAAGCTCTCTTTTTCAAATAATATTTTGTGGCCAATATTACGTTTCGTCATTTATGTAATTTATAGAAAATAGATTTATAAAAAAGATGCTAATAGGTTTATTAAAAACTCAAGTAAATTCTTTGGAAGAAATTGTCAGTGAACATATATCATAATTTACTCGAGGGCCACCTTAAATTCACAGTAAGCCTGGACGACAAAATGCAGTGAGGTTTATACCATGTTTGGGTTTAAAATTAAGACCCAAAACATTTTAACACAAATTATACCCGCATTTTCCCAATTGAATTTTCTTTTCATTATTTTTGTTACAAACCTAATATCTAACTAAAGAAAATGGAAACAAAATGAAAATAATTTATCAGGAATATAGAAGTCTGTTTATTTATAAATTATTCTATATTTATTATCAAACTTGTTTTTGTACACTCAGGGAACATTGCGGTTCTGTTTTGAATATATTTATTGATCGTCAGAAAACTGTCATAATTACATTTGATGGGGGACGTGTAATTAATTCAGTCCGTTCCTAAGAGAAAGTTCGTTCAAATGTTCCGTCACGCAACACATTTTGTTTACGTACTGTACAAATTTAGGATTTTTCATATTTTCTAAAGAAAAGCAGCATTCTTTGGATGTCTAAGGAGCCCTCATGGTACGGAATTCATTACGATCACAACTTATGACGGCCCTAAGAATTTAAAAGATCGCACTAAACCTCTATTAAATCGATTATTATCCACAAACTTCAAAATATTTCAGCATTGGCAGATTTATATCTTAAAAGAGGAGTGCCAGAAATTTTATACGCATCGTAGCAAACGTTAAAGTTTAAAGGTCCCTATGAAAGCTGAGCTCGCGTTGCGTTTGAAAAGTTTGGAAAATATTTCCAAAAGCTTCACCAAATTTCCAATGATTTGGTAGTCTCCAACAGCGGATAGAAGGGAAAAACATCCGACGTTCATCCCTTGCTGGGGAACTGGTCTTGTGAACAATGCCTTCCCAAATTTATTGATTTGATTGATTTGTCGAAAACTTAAAATCAATTTTCTTCTGAGCCAGATTACAATCACTTTCTATACTTTAAATGTGGTCAAAAAGCCCACTTACTCCCGTCGATTACTCACCGTGATTGCACATTCATTTTTCACGACTTAAGACGGTCGCGAGAAATTAAAGTATTAAAGTAAATCTCTGATAAACGGAATAAGCCAGCACCTTTAAAACTTTTCCGTTTGCATATTAGATTTGCAAGAAAAAATGCAACTTTCACGAACAAAATCCTTTGATTCTGGGGTTTTTGTCCGTTCCGAGATTTCCTCCGCAGTCAGGTTATATTGTTCCTAGTTTCAGCCAACGACGTGGAGTGCCCAGGCGCGTATCTGTACACAAGAAGCCCAGCTCTATGTTGCCCACGTAAGACAATTATTAACTCTGTAGCCTCTTATCTTTCGTATCACAAAATAAATACATGATATAATAGCTATTA
Source organism: Teleogryllus occipitalis (assembly GCA_011170035.1). Classification (NCBI taxonomy): domain Eukaryota; kingdom Metazoa; phylum Arthropoda; class Insecta; order Orthoptera; family Gryllidae; genus Teleogryllus; species Teleogryllus occipitalis. The sequence goes on from BLKR01002966.1 coordinate 109,223, forward strand.
TACAAAATATCTACCAGAAATATCTTAAAAGTTCTCAAAAATTACTCTCTCTCATCAGTCTTTATAAGAGTTATAAGACTTTGCTCTACATTTTTGGGTAGCTTCAAGATATGTCTCTTTCAAAAATGTTTCGTACAATAGGTTCACACAACAGAAAACGTATTGAACATTTAATAGCCTTATTTGGAAGAAGACAGTTATTCTTACATTAAGATATATTCACACCAGAACATTGATATAATCTTTCAAAGATGAACTACTGAATGTTTTTCGAATATTGTCACATGTAGCGTCAAATCTTTTCTTCTAGTCACCAACACATTGAGTAATCGCATTTTAAGTAGTGTTAATAGTGTAAAATTATTTGAAAATATGGTGTGCAATCATTTGTGTGTGCAAGTGATCAGCACATTCCTTGGTACTCGATATGTTTCCGGTTGTTGGAGAGTCCGAGTTAAGACAAACTGCCAACAAGATGGCGCTGATAGTTCACTGGCTGAAACAAATGTTATCCCATGTAAATAAGTCACTGTTTTTGAAAGAAACTGGTTTGACTGCCAACTGCCAGCTGACTGGTTTGACTGCCAACAAGACAAACTGCCAACAAGATGGCGTTGATAGTTCACTGGCTGAATCAAATGTCAGCCCATGTAAATAAGTCTCTGTTTTCGAAGAAATTGGTTTGAGTTGTGAAAGCAGCTTACACAACAGTACTGTCGAGATAATTCAAATGGTCACGGAAACTGATTCCACATCACGAAGATTCACATAATTAGGCACTACACACCAACATTTGAAGAGTTTCTAAGCAGAATACTTTGTAACCGATTAATGTCGTTTTGGGGAATCTGTTCACATTTTGTGTGAACGTTTCCGTGCTTATTAGTGCATATATTTTTATTTACTTTAGAATTTGAAAACAAATTTTAGGGAAATTTCATAACTTAACATTATTATTTCATTTGTAAAAATCAGTTATCAACATTAGTGTTGAATTTCATGGAATGAATATATATATATATATATATATATATATATATATATATATATATATATATATATATATATATATATATATATATATATAATTTGCGAAAATGACGACATTACAATATGTGAATAAACTCTTTAGAGGAACTCTTCCGCACGTAATTTCAGCGAATAATCGAAAATAATTCTGTAGTTGAAAGCTGTAAACACCGCTGATTATATTAGGATCAGGGGTCATTGTCTTACGAAATGTTGCCGATTTGTCATTTCCAGACACTAAAAGCCACTACTCATATATTGATTTACTTTGAGAGTTTTGAAAAAGAAATATATGTTTCCTTTGTAAATATCTCATCCCATAAGCTCTCATATACACTTAATGATATGACAAATGATAATCATTAAGCTCTCATAGTTCCTTAAATAACGAAATGCCATTACACATTCTATTTACGGAATATCTGAATAAAACCATAGACTTTCAAATATTCTCAATCCTTCATATCTTTATAAAGTAACATAAAAATACATTTACAATAAATACTAAATTGCGTAGGTATTGAAATAATAATACAAATTTATAAGGGAATTTATCGATATATTCCATTTGTTTCATACAATAATCTTGAAACGATTTATTTTTCCCTAACGACTTTTACATTTTTTTCTCTGATACCTGTTTTGAAAATGTATGAAGAAGAATTATTATTATTTAGACTTAGTCTCCTATAGTGTGGTTATGAAGAAGCGATTTGGTCACATCCATTAACTTGTTGAATATTTCAAATGTCCTGCTCCAGAGAATGTTTTGTACAAAGATTTACGGTCGTCATAATTTTTTACACATCTTAAATTTCTATAAATTCATTCATTTAGCCTTTTTAACGTTTGTTAGCACTTCGAAGTGATTCCTAGTGGTGTAAAATAAATCAACTATCAGTCAACTCTTCACAGGGTTTGGTACCCAGCAATTTCCCAACTTTCTCCAAGTTTTCTAACTCTTATTGATCGTTGCATCTTTGTACTCGCTCTTCATATTTCAGGACACCAAGAAGAAACTGTGTTTTTCGAGAAATATGAATGTTTTCATAGAATTGATAATATAAAAGAATGCAATATGTCGATGTAGACTTAGTCTAGTGCCTTATGACCGTTTAGTAATAAATACAGGTCGAAAAAGAAGGATTAAAAGAAGGTGGGAAGAAAAAGCGAAGATGAAGAAGTAGAAGGTAACGAGAAGGTGGTGAAAAAGGGTGGAGAGGAAGGATTAAGAGAGGAGGAGAGGGAAGACGAGGCGTAAAAAATGAGAAGACAGTAACGGCTGGGGAAAAGACATGAAAGTACAGGAGAAAAAGGAGGGAAAGGCAACCATTCTTCACGGCGAGTAAGGAGGTTGGGAAAAAAGAAAAAGAGGAAGGATCAGATGAAAGAGAAAAACGAGAAGTAGAAAAAAAATGAGAGTGAGTTGAAGAATTATTAGGAGAAAGAGGGGAAGAAAAAGTATTAGGGAAAAGGGTGAAAAAGAGGAAGAAGAGGCAAAGAAGGAGGAGGAGGCGAAAGAGAACAACGAAGTAGGGAAATTGAAGTAGGTGGTAGAGAATAATTACTCCTGTATGAAGAATCACTATAGACCATCGTTTCCTGCCGATTCCGATCCCAACCTTGTCTCGGTCTCTCTCGCTATTATAGACAATCCCGCCGCACAGCCTCCGAAAGAATTGAAAGCACAATAATCACGCCGTTATGTTCTCTTGAGGTGCTCTGAATAACGAGAACTCTTTTTTGGGGCGACGTCAAAAGTATTCGAGGAAAACAAAGAGAGACAGACCGGGAGAAAGAGGAGCGAATGAGTGAGTGAAATAACGTAGAGAAAGACAGCGAGAGAGAATCAACGAGACCGAGTGAACGAGACAGCGTGAGAGAGTGAGAGAGATTGTGAGAGACTAACAGAGAGATCTAGAGAGAAAGAAAGCGTCAGATGGAGACTCCGACAGGAAGGGAGAGGGAGGAAAAGAAGCGAAAGAGAAAGAGAGCGTCAGGGAGAGAAAGAGAGAGAAAAAGGGAGCGAAAGACTGACTGAGAGTGAGGAAGGGAGAGAGTCAGCGGGAAAATGTGAACGAAAGTGATAGAATGAGAGAGTGACAGAAAGAGATCTAGAGAGAAAGAGAGCGTCGGATAGAAATCCAGCGAGAGAGAGAGAGAGAGAGAGAGGGAGAGAGAGCGACAGAGAGGGAGGGGGAGCAAAACAAGCGAAAGAGGGAGAGAGAGTGACAGGGAGAGAAAGAGGGAACGAGAGAGTGAGTGAGAGTGAGCAAGAGAGAGTCAGCGGGAGAGAGTGAAGGAAAGAGAGTGAGAGAGTGGCAGAAAGAGATCTAGAGAGCGTCAGATACAAATCTAGATAGAGTGAGAGAGAGTGAGAGAGCGACAGGGAGGGAGAGGGAGTGTAAAAGAGAGAACGAGCGAGCGAGAGAAGAAAAACAATAAAAGGGGGCCCTCGCCGGTCAGCGCGGTGTCGCGTGACATTCCGGGTTTAATATCGGGATGGCGCCCATCAGCGTGGGCAGGCGGAAGGGGCGAAGCAGCAGCAATTTCCGCGATCATAGTTGCGCAAAGTCGGACGTGTCGCTCGGACAGCCGCAAACAGGCGATGAGGCGCCGGCCCAAACGACCAGCGCGTGCTCCGAGCTGACTGCTGGGGCTCATCGAATAGGTTACCCGCTGATAGCAAAGGAGTCTCATGCCATTGTTTATAAGATAAAGGAGTTGGATGGATTCTGTATTCAGTTGTAACGACATCTCGATTGAACGAATAGATATGAAAGATTGGGAAGATAAGAACGGAACGAACTAAACATAGTGAATGCAAGAGTGAGAGGAATGCGGCATTGCAGCAGAGTGCTTGGTCGATATTTATCACAAAAAATGGAAAAGAAGAGATTTTTATTGGATCGACGATAATAATAATATTAATCTATAAATATGAACTGTATTTAATTATGTACGCGTGGTTTGTTTTAGAATTGCTGAATACGATAAGTTCTGATTTTTACATATAAAATATATTAGGTAATATTTTTTAGATGCATATTAAAAAGGTAACACAATTCTGTATTTTTTTGTTTTTAGGTTGGAATCAAGATAGTAGCTCAAACTTCAGTTAAAAAAAAACAACTATCTGAACGATGAAGATTCTGCCAGGCTTGATAAAGGAAATGAATTCATGGTGCTTGGTCATCTGAAATTACGACCACAGTAGATCCCTGCAAACACTTCGCACACTTTTCTCTAATGGATACTGAGATATTTTGAGACTTGGATAGTTTGCGAACGTTCAACCCACAATGATATCAGTGAATTTCAAAAATAATGTTATCCGTTCCGATACCAGCATTACAATATTTTGTTAAGATTCTGAGTTGCATTGCATTTACTCTGAAACATAGATCTGAATATTAAGAATGAGCTAATAAATTAGTTTTCAGTTGTAGAAGTTGTAGAACTTAAAAATTTACTGGAGGGCGTTTAAAAGATAAATAATTTTCTACGCGTAATCAAAGGATCTAGAGTAAACAATCCTTTCACTCTCGTTTTTCTCTGCAAAGAGAGAACGTGAGCGGTTCAATTGAAGATTGCGTTTGATATGTTACACGCACAGGCATATCCACAAACTACCACTCACAGCAGTAGAAAGAAGTTAAATGTACTGTCGCAAAACTGCCGGTTGTTTTGAGTAAGTAACACTACTTATCTCAAAAGGTGTACAGAACTTTTAATTAGACTTGCTACCGCCTTCCGAGCAGTGCGTTCTCGGCGGCTGCCTGCGCCGAGTATCACAACTCGGAATTGACAGTAAGCTTGCTTTCCTTTGATGCACCTCAAACCCATTCACCCTCTCAATGGGAAATACACGGTCAAGGAAGACACTCCCGGTCGCAATAATCTTCGTCGTAATAGAATGAGGTCACTTCTTTACAAATCGATGATAAAAGTTCCATTGAGATTCAAAGAGCCCTGAGAATACCAGGTCGAATTATGAGAGAAATCCCTAAACTATTGTAAACAGTGCATGATGTGGCAAGATGTGACACACCATCAATATATGTTCGTGGATAACTGCGGATATGTGAGTTCATCAAATTTCTCCCACTTAGAGAGAGTGCCACTGTTTAACTATTTGTAATAGTCGTTTTCTACATACCAATAAACAGGTTGTCATGATGTGTCGAGAAACTCTTTAGACCTCCTATTTGTTTATTGTTATTTACATTACATAAGCTAGGGATATTCAACTTACTTTATTGACATTTCCCGATTTACTTATCTCTTTACAAAATCAGTCGCTTTATATTTGACCTTCTTGTTTGTGGCGGTACAATATGACAAGTATAGGTTTTCACTTCACTCACCTATTTCAATTCATAACAACACCTTTCAAATCAATTGCTTGAAAAGGCATATTTATGCTCTGGCCAATAGCTAATTAACATAACATATTACTTGACCGAGCACGTCGTCAAGCGGCCGAGAAAAAAGGAATTTTCATGTCTTATTATTCCCCTCCTCATCGTGAAGGTACGCGCGTTTAGAGATAGAGTGACGATGTGGTGCAGACCTTCTAGAGACTCTTCATTGGGTTTTAGTATACTATAGAGCCTTGCCTTACGTAGGCAAGTCAGGGAAAAACTTTCTTTCTCAGAATGTATGTTCAGTTTATTAGTAAGAATCGGGATATTTGGAGATATTACTTAGTTTAATTCTCCATTGAAACATTATCGACACGGTCATGACTTTCCGCGTCGTCAATTGTCTGTCATCCATGCCAGTAGTCATGTATGCAACGATTGTGTAAGAAGAGCATATGTGATCACCTGTGGGGACAGAAATCCCTTGGCGAGAATAATTAATATGAGGAAAGTCTGGAAAATGGCATGCAAGTCACACTATTATAATATTTCATCTCGAACGTTCGAGCTGTAATATTATTTCCAAACAGATTAGCACTGACACCTAAGTGAATGTACTTATGTAATTGATTACAGACAAATTCAAGCCACCTTCTAATCAAAGAGCTGACTGAACACAGGCCTATCATGCAAAAGATCTCGAGATAGATCTTGAATTTTAATTAACTCCGTATCTTAGTGATAATCGTAAACCAACAACGCTGAAGTGCATCGCACCATCATTAAATTCATCTTCAGACAACACATTGCATAATACAGCATTTCAACCTTCCTTTCACGTTAACACTTTTCACATTACAATAAGAAAAGAATCGGCCAAAAGGCTTCTAATAACACACTGCAGACTGCGGTCCGATGAGGGTGAATAAACCGTGGATGTGCCACGTAGTTAAAACCTTCAAGGTGACGCTCATTTCTCAAAATCAACCACCTCCCTGGAGGAGGTTCCACTCAGCGACAAGGGCTCGACGCTCTTTTGAAGAGCACCGTCCTCACCGGCGCTATCCTCTTCATTTGTTGACCACGTAGGAAGTAAGTCACTTGAAGCTTCATGTCTACGCGCCCGAGGAAACCCTGTAGTTGCGTGGGAGGGACGTTCAAGCGAAGTGCAGGCTGGTGACGCTGGTGGCCTGCTCGCGCGAGGCGGCGGCGGCGGCGGCGGCCGACGACGAGGGCGAGGGCGTGGCCGCCCACGTGACCCGGTGGTGTCCCCCTCCGGCCCCGCCGCCGCCCCCCGCGCCGGGGGCGGCCGCCGCCCCTCCGCCACCGGTCAGCATGAGCCGCTGTCATGGGCGCGCGCCGGGCCCCGCGCCGCCGCCGCCGGCCGCCCCCGCCGCCCCCGGGCCCGCCGCCGCCGCGGCCGCCGCCGCCGCGCCGGGCACGGGGCGGTAGAGCGAGTGGCGCGGGGCCATGGAGAAGCAGTCGGGGGCGCGGCGCGGCGCGTGGGAGACGCCGCCGTAAGCCGGCCCGTACGCCGGGCTGTACGCCGCCCCGCGCAGCCCCACGCCGCGCCGCTTGCTCAGCGGGCAGCGGCACTGCAGGAAGGCGCGCTTGAACTCCAGACGGAACTTGCCTGCAACACGACGCCCCGCTGACGACCTCGGGCCGGCGGGACACGCGGGCTCCCGGAGACGGGGAAAGTCTGATGGCGGGCCAGGGGAGACGGTCAGGGGTCAATAGGGAGAGAAAGGTGGTGCTGGGGGCTGTTAGTGCCACGGATTGATGGGGGGCGTCGTCGCTGGGGGCTGTTAGTGCCACGTCGAAAGGCGGGATCGTAACAAGAAGAATGGGAAGATAAACGATGATAATGATGGATTTAACCAATGTAGGAAGGCGCGCTTGAACTCCAGACGGAACTTGCCTGCAACACGACGCCCCGCTGACGACCTCGGGCCGGCGGGACACGCGGACTCCCGGAGACGGGGAAAGTCTGATGGCGGGCCAGGGGAGACGGTCAGGGGTCAATAGGGAGAGAAAGGTGGTGCTGGGGGCTGTTAGTGTCACGGATTGATGGGGGGCGTCGTCGCTGGGGGCTGTTAGTGCCACGCCGAAAGGCGGGATCGTAACAAGAAGAATGGGAAGATAAACGATGATAATGATGGATTTAACCAATGTAGGAAGGCGCGCTTGAACTCCAGACGGAACTTGCCTGCAACACGACGCCCCGCTGACGACCTCGGGCCGGCGGGACACGCGGACTCCCGGAGACGGGGAAAGTCTGATGGCGGGCCAGGGGAGACGGTCAGGGGTCAATAGGGAGAGAAAGGTGGTGCTGGGGGTTGGTGGAGTCACGGATTGATGGGGGGAATAATACGTCGAAAGGCGGGATCGTAACAAGAAGAATGGGAAGATAAACGATGATAATGATGGATTTAACCAATGTAGGAAGGCGCGCTTGAGCTCCAGACGAAAGTTGCCTGCAACAAGACGGCCTGATGAAGACCTCGGGCCGGCGGGACACGCGGATTCCCGGAGACGGGGAAAGTCTGATGGCGGGCCAGGGAAGACGGTCAGGGGTCAATAGGGAGAGAAAGGTGGTGCTGGGGGCTGTTAGTGTCACGGATTGATGGGGGGAGTAATACGTCGAAAGGCGGGATTGTAACAAGAAGAATGGGAAGATAAACGATGATAATGATGGATTTAACCAATGTAGGAAGGCGCGCTTGAGCTCCAGACGAAAGTTGCCTGCAACAAGACGGCCTGATGAAGACCTCGGGCCGGCGGGACACGCGGACTCCCGGAGACGGGGAAAGTCTGATGGCGGGCCAGGGGAGACGGTCAGGGGTCAATAGGGAGAGAAAGGTGGTGCTGGGGGCGGTTATTGCCACGGATTGATGGGGGGAGTAATACGTCGAAAGGCGGGATCGTAACAAGAAGAATGGGAAGATAAACGATGATAATGATGGATTTAACCAATGCAGGAAGGCGCGCTTGAGCTCCAGACGAAAGTTGCCTGCAACAAGACGGCCTGATGAAGACCTCGGGCCGGCGGGACACGCGGACTCCCGGAGACGGGGAAAGTCTGATGGCGGGCCAGGGGAGACGGCCAGGGGTCAATAGGGAGAGAAAGGTGGTGCTGGGGGCGGTTATTGCCACGGATTGATGGGGGGAGTAATACGTCGAAAGGCGGGATCGTAACAAGAAGAATGGGAAGATAAACGATGATAATGATGGATTTAACCAATGTAGGAAGGCGCGCTTGAGCTCCAGACGAAAGTTGCCTGCAACAAGACGGCCTGATGAAGACCTCGGGCCGGCGGGACACGCGGACTCCCGGAGACGGGGAAAGTCTGATGGCGGGCCAGGGGAGACGGTCAGGGGTCAATAGGGAGAGAAAGGTGGTGCTGGGGGTTGGTGGAGTCACGGATTGATGGGGGGAATAATACGTCGAAAGGCGGGATCGTAACAAGAAGAATGGGAAGATAAACGATGATAATGAGGGATTTAACCAATGCAGGAAGGCGCGCTTGAGCTCCAGACGAAAGTTGCCTGCAACAAGACGGCCTGATGAAGACCTCGGGCCGCGGGTCACGCGGACTCCCGGAGACGGGGAAAGTCTGATGGCGGGCCAGGGGAGACGGTCAGGGGTCAATAGGGAGAGAGAGGTGGTGCTGGGGGCTGTTAGTGCCACGGATTGATGGGGGGAATAATACGTCGAAAGGCGGGATCGTAACAAGAAGAATGGGAAGATAAACGATGATAATGATGGATTTAACCAATGCAGGAAGGCGCGCTTGAGCTCCAGACGAAAGTTGCCTGCAACAAGACGGCCTGATGAAGACCTCGGGCCGGCGGGTCACGCGGACTCCCGGAGACGGAGAGACTGGTGGCGGGCCAGGAGAGGCGGCCTGTTATCATTAGGGAGAGAAAGCTGGTGCTGGGGGCTGGTGGAGTCACGGATTTACGAGGGGAGTAATACGTGAACGGCGGGATCTTAACAAGAAGAATGGGAAGATAAACGATGCGATAAATTAAGATAGGAATGGCGGGCTGAAGAGTGAATGGAATGGTGAAAATAATGTCTATTCTATGCGAGAGTGGTAGGTAAGGCGGGGTAATTGTCGAGAGAATGCAGGATTCAAACAATGTAGGAAGGCGCGCGTGAACTCCAGACAGAACTTGTCTGCAACAGGACGGTCTGATGTCTCGCGTGTCGGCGGGTCTCGCTGACTCCCAGAGCCAGGGAAAGACTGGCGGCAGGAGAAGAGAGACGGTCGGAATCAATAGGAAGTGAACGGTGGTTGTGGGAGCTGTTGCTGCGAGTGAATTGTGAGGCGAATGGCGAGATATTAGCGAAGAGAATGGAAAGATAAATGATGTGATAAATGGTGATAAGAATGGTGGGATGAACAACGAAAGAAATCCTGAGAATAATATCCTTTCTAAGTGAGAGTAACAGGTACGGCGAAGTCTCAGAGAGAATATGGCGGGGAAATTGTCGAGAGAACTACCTAAAACTATGTTGAAATGAAAGGTTATGTCAAAGTTCATACGCTGTTTATTGTTCATCGACAGTATGGATGTATACAACCTCCTAAGATAGATGAGTCGCAGTTTACTTGGCCAGTAGGGAAAAGCGGTAAGAAAAATCGGATAGAAAAAGCGATAAACGTTTTGAGATATACCACCCTGATTGGGGCATTTTATAAGTACAGCTAAACTATTGGTTTTAATTTCACGAGTGGAATAGTCGGGGTAATGGTGAGATAAATACGTGATGACGACGCGGACGATGGTGTGAAAAGTGTCGATGAGATGGTAAGATGAATTATTGATACATTAAGATATTAATGATTGGTAAGAGTGAAAGAAAATTAAATGTCGTCAAGACTGGCCAGGCAGTTGGTGTGAGAATGACGAGATGAATGGTACCGAACTCGCGAGATAAAATCATGTCTAATGACGTGGACGAATGGAGAGATTGATGACAAAATAATTCATGAGTTTAAGCTTTGAAGTGCATGAACTGCAGACTGAACGTGCCTGCAAACCGACGGACACCTGCTGAAACGATTGGCCATGCAGACTTGGAAGTTCTTGAGGAGTTGTTGGGCGCTCGAGTCGGCACCAAAACAGTGTCCCGAATAGTGCGAATGGTGGGCGAACTGGACCGCAAGGAGAACGGTTCAGATTTTGGGGAGGGAATTGCGGGTATATTAGGCAAATGCCTGAATGATTGGTTAAAAGGCGGGTGTGAATGATGAAGAGGGTAGGAAGATATCTTTGAGGAAAGTGGCAAAATAAATGTCGAGATGACGTCAGGGAAAATGACTTTTCGAATGGTGGCGTAAACAGCGAATTAAATGGCTAAAAGAATGGAAATAGTCGTGAGAATGGAAAGATGAATGGTAGACGAACTGGATCGCAAGAAGAATTGCGTACCAATTAAGCAGAGAATGGGAAGATGTTTGAACAGCAGGTAGAATGGTGTGTATGAATGACAAGGAGAATGGCGCGGTGATTGGTGAGATATTAGCAGGGAGAATGATGAGATAAACACCGAGAAAATGACGGAGCGGATGGTGTGGAAAAGGGCTGTGCAATCTTCGTGAAATGGCAAGTATCGAGATGATTGGCGGTTAAAATGGCGATGATAAAAGGGGAGTGACCTGCCAGTGAACGGACAGTTCAAGAAATGGTAGGGAGAAAAGAAGTGGCAGGTAGAAAATTGTGTATCGACAATGAGGTCGAGGTGGGTCAAATCGCAAGGTTAATAACCAAGGGGATAGTGAGAAGATAAGCAAGGAGATCAGCGACTAGTCTGAAGAGGGGTAGTTGGGTGATGTTGAAGTGAATGATGAAGATAACCGGAAGAGAGAGGAAATAAGCAAGTGATGCTGGAGTGCACGTCGAAATTCGAAGGTGCGTTGAATGGTGACAAAAATGGAGTGAAAGACCAATGTCAATGGTGTCAATAATCCAATGTCAATGGTGGGAAGAAAGACGACACGAACTGAATTTCGAGAAGGATGAAGAGAAAAGGCGAGCAAAGTGAAGGAGAAAATGATGAGTTTGGACAAAGTACGCCGTACGAATGAAGTGAAAAGGGGAATGGCGGATTGAAAGATACAATGACGTATGTATTAAGTAAGAAAATGTACAATGGGATTAGCTTCCTTAAACACAGGGGTGATATGAAATGGTATGATATTATTTGTGACATATTTCTAATAATTCGATCCCGTCAAACTGTTAAGCTCCCTTAGGGAAGAGAAATAACAATGTGTTGAATTAATGAGGTAGATATTTTCTTATCTCTCATCCAATTATTTGTGCAGAAAGATACAAATAAGGTCTTTCTCAAGAAAACTCTCCTGAGACTGAGGAAACTGAAAAGTATAACATGACAGGAAAGTTTGGAGTTCAACTTATTTGTCATTGTTGAGGGAAGTAGTACATAATAGCAAGCTGAAAAGTATCACAAAAGCTAAAGGAAAGCCGTTAAAAAGAATGTAATTTCAAACCGGATAGCACAGATACTAAGTATTTCCATTTCGAAGAAATGGGTAGCGCAAGAAGGAAAAGGAAGGCAGTTCCTATTTGACATAAATAATTTGATATCAGAAGAATTCCGTTAAAGTAAATTTCGTACAATGATAAAAAGAGAACAAATGAATTAGTGAAATGTATTACGGCAAATGTTGAACAATTATCTTAAAAGAAGTGTTGGAGGCTTGAAAGAGAGTATTTGGGAAAAAAGAAATGGAAAACATTATTGTCAAATTTCGGGAAGAAAGCGATGTCGAATTTTTCGAAGTTGCTGTAGGAAACAAAGTTATTTTTGTTGCGTATTGTAAAAAGGTATTCTTGGAGGAATTATGGACAAGCAATGGGAGAATGGAATTCACAACGGGATATATTTGATGATTGTTACTTTTAAACACATAATACGGTAAACATTATGAAGTACAATGCTGAAGCAAGATGTCATAGTCATTAACGGGGAAAATATATGGATACCTGGATACAGGAATACATAGAAACTTACGGAAACAAAATATGGTTAACTTATGGAAGCAAGGTTTGTAAAATAAAATTTTAAAAAATTAATTTTTTTGAGATTGAATTACAGCTGTGTAACAAATAATACTGCTCGGTCATACGGTAGAGAACAGTACTTTTAGTACGTATAAATAACTAAAATATAGAGAACAAATTTACTGTATTTATGGTAATATATTTATTGAAAACGAATATACGTATTCAGTGTGGCACTTATATTTGAGTTAAGATTAGACTGATTTTCTGAAAATAGAAATACACTATTGAATTCTTGGTCGAGTGTTATGATTGTTTTGTTTATATTTTATTATCGGATAATTAATGGAAATTTTATAACTTTTTATGAACATTAAGAAAGTTTGAATGCGTGAAAAGTAATGAATTCGCTATTTCTTGTAGCACACATGACAGTCACTTGATGTATCTGTCTCGTGACATGTAGACAGTGCACAATATACTCATTTCTTGGCCGGGTTTACTTGTTACTTAACCGTTTTGGGTTCAAAATAAAACGGATTCATTTGGCCGCATGATAAATAATTTAATGATTAAGCTAGACTGAAGTAACTGCGATAATATCAATATCAAAATGAATTGGAAAGAGAAATAACAATCCTGAACTGGATTTGCACGTTAAATTAATACCTATTGAAAATACGAAAGCTGTAACCGAAACACCTGCTCTTAAAATCTCGCGCATGAAAAGTAACCGTATTGATGATAGCTACAAATGATGAGGTGGAGGAAATATTGGTTACATCCACACATTACTACACACACCTGACACAAAGTGTAAGATAACGTCTTGGAACACGGAGGTACAATGAGATTTATAAAACTGAATAATTTATTTGAAACTTATGAAAGAAATTAGTAAGTTACAATTTCAGTCAACTGTATGACGTTCATTTCATGTAGACACAAACAATAGATTTGCCATCTTATATGGAAATGTTTGAGTATATTTTAACAAAAAATCTGCATATTCGATATTTAAATTTATTGAATATTCTATCTGAAAATTGCTAAGTAGTTTCTAAATTTATTCATTTTTATGATACCTAGTTACTTTGAATGGCATCACAAATTAATTATTTCATAATTATGAAATTCATATTTAATTTTTTACAATGACAATTAAAAATAAAAATCTCAGATGTTGAAAATTATTAAACTACACTTTTAATACAGTGAATCGATCTACGATAGCACTTCAAGCTTTCTTTGTGAATCTAAAAACCGTGATATAATTTTAATTAACTCTGGGTGTTGTGAAACGAAATTGATCACAAAAAATAATCGTTTTTAGAGGTCAAGAAGCTAGAACACACACTTGTGAGTGCATTAAATCCATTTGAGCCAAAAACGAAAAGTGCGTTTTAATCGTAAGAGTTTGATCCAAATGCTGATACCACCTCCGAGTCGCATATAATCACACCACACACACATAAATAGAAACAATAGCCACATAACAGCCAAACAGAGAAACAGATATAAAACAGAACAGCTAAAATGCAAATTAAGAAGACAAACAAGAAAAACAATCAGGGGACAGAAAATAGAAAATCTAGCTACCAAAGGAATGAAGGAAGGTAAGTCTCGGACACAGAGAGATAGCGCAATCAGATATCAAAAGAGCGCCAGAATTACACGGAAATGAGAGAATGCCAATGCCACTGACTGGTAAAGAGGAAACAAAAGGTTAAGAAAAGAAAAGAAAATGAATCAGGGGAGTCAATAGGGAAACAATGTTAGTAAAGAAAATACATTAAAGGACAACGAATCAAGACGTAACATCATGAATTGATCAGAGAAGAGGAAGAAAAATCAAAGGAGCTATGGGAAGTGATGAAGGAATGAGAAATTTGTCGAGAATCAAATGGGAAGGCAGGGTTTACTGCTGTTGGGTGGGTATGAGAATTGAAACTTAAACGAAGTAGGGAGGGTGGTAGTACACGGGAAAGATAATAAAGCAGAGCATTCACAAGTGTAAAAGGGCGAAGGAATTAGTAATTCGTTGGTTACCGATAAGGGTATATATCAGCAGAAGGGCTGAGAATGGATGTTCCGGGGCACGGGATGGCGGGACATGATCAGAAAACGGGGTCGTGTACAGATACGTGTGAACGAATTAAATTGGGTTTCCGCGTAGCTAGAGACCTGTGAGGTCTCAGGAAATGAACTGTAATGGAAGAGAGGACAAAGGTAAGGAACATGTGACAAAGGAAACATAGAGGTAAGCCAGACAAGGAGAATTGTTGGCTTTGCGCAAACCATGTCCATGTTTGCACCAATTCTCGCAATCTCCGTCTCAGAGGAAACTTTCTTCTTGAAAACTAAACGAACTCCAGCTTAAAAATTCCAAATAATTCTTTTTTTGAAAGACATTCGCAAAGACCACAATTTCCAGCGTGTTAACAAAAAGATATCTACCGTATAAAAGATCTCTTGTCGGTAAGAAGCCCTCAATTCTTGGGATAGATCCACACCACTAGAGGCACGTCAATGCTTCAGTAACTTACTTTGAACAAAACTACAGAAGTCACTCATTTGTCTTCTTCATTAAAACGCTTTCCTTCGCTTCGCTCACACTTACAAGGCTGCTCGTCCCAGACGATCACAGAATGACTACTTTCGATAGATTGATTGAAACTAGCACAATAAATCGATGTAATGTACAAATGACGACAGTTAAGCAGTCAGTCTAATAATTTTGAGATATTAGTAGTATTTAATGTTTATACTACGAGGGTGAGTCTAATGAAAACCAGAAATATTTTATTTGCGGTTTTTACAGAGTTATTTATTACAAAGTTGGAACAGGAACACTGGTTTTCAATATATCTTCCTGCTTTTCAATGCATTTTCGCCATCGAGTCGGGAGGGCGTGGGTACCTCAGGGGAAAAATCTTTTGGCTGTGCATTCAACCACTCTTGCACCGCCTCTTTCACTTCCGTGTTGGTCAAGAACTTGTTGCCACCTAAGGAGTTCTTTTGTGGAAGTCCGAGGGCGCGAGTTAGGGAGAGTATGGAGGATAAGGGAGGCACTCCAGACGCAAGTCTTTGATAGTCGCCAAGGGCCGTATGACGTCGCGTTGTCATGTTGGAAGAGAACACCTGATAAGAGGAGTCCGCGGCGCTTGGTGTTAAAGAAAGTTTCAGAATGTCACGCACCAATTCACTATAGATGGTACCGGTCACTGCCTTGTCCTTTTTTACGTAATGTTCCACTATGAGACCCTTTTGATCCTAGGACAAAGTCAGCATCACCTTTTGTGTGGATGTCTGGCTGAGGAACGTTTGCAGCGTTGTCGTGTGCCGTTATTCCTAATTGGAGCGGTCTTTGGTTAATAGTGATGAACTCAGGACTAGAACCCGCTCCAAGAATGTGTCCCCTTTAAGTTCGTAGCGGCATAGCAGCTCCTGGCAGACATCGACTCGCCTTCCCTTCATTTGGGGCGTCAGACGACGAGGGACACATCTTGCGGTCACTTTCCGGTATTTCTTCTCATCATGGACAATATGCTGAGCAGTCACCACTGACCTGCAATGCCGTTGCAACGTCATCAATGTTCACCCGTCTATCCTGCAGAATCATCTCTGCCGTCGCTGCAATTTCCTCGCCTATCACCACAATGTGTCTGGTCTGGACTCGTCCCGACCGCCAAACTTGTTGTGCCGCTGCTAAGATTCTTACACAATTCGTAGACCTGAGTTTGCTACACACATGCAGCCGCATACTACACCAACGTGTGTCGATGAGTTTCTATAGATTTTGTGCCTTCGCTGTGTATGAAAGGGATCACTTCACGCTGATCTTCTTTAGTACATTCCAAGAGAGGGGCCGCCATATTGGAAACGCTCGTATAGCGCCGCTGGGTCACGTGGAAACACGAGACGAACGCCAACAGCTGTTTTCCAGTTTTTATTTGACTCACCTACGTGTAAACCCAGTTAATTAGAGCAAGTAATTACACATATATGATCCACTACCTTTCATAAAAAAAAGTTTCGAAATTTTGATGAGTAGAAAGTTCAATCGACTTCCTAAGTAACAATCCTTAGTGTTTTAAATATATTGATATGAGAGTACATTTGCAGAGCGGTATTAAAATTGCAAGTCATTGTTTGACCCCAATTAAATGTAAAAAATATTTAAAGAGACACTCGTGCATTTCCAACTATCTGATTGATCAGTGCAATTTGTAGAGGAATTCGCATATCAATGATTTATTCAGGAGCGTGTTCGTTGATAAGAAATAATACGAATAAGTACATTCCTCACTAACATTGACTCACGTTGCATACAGATATTTAAATTTTAGATCACTAGTTGTAGAGATAAAAGAACGATTATCAGGGAAAGTACTGAAATCAGGATTGCATGTGATAAATGTCCAAACGTTTTTCAGACATGTAAGCAAATATTTTTGAAACTATAACAACTGCAAATGTATATGCAAACTTTCATAAAGTAAAACTGTATTTTGTCCACTCCGAGAACCATTCGTAAATTGTTCCTAATACTGAAGACAAGATGTATTTGATATATTATACTGATACTAATGTAAAGTATTTTAATATTGATGTAAAGTATTTTAATATTGTTTTATCAAATGCACGAACTTCCAAATACACTCGTAAATTTATTTGATGTGTCGATGTACAACTCTCTGTTTTTTTAGCTGTAGTTTTTCATTCTTGAATACTTTTAATCGATCGACTTCGTAAAACGGTATGTTGTTAAGAAATTCTCACTTCGATGTAGTATATTTGATGTACTACACTTCGATGTAATATCTGCAGACATTTTTGATCTTGCTTTAGTTACTCTGCTTTGTAAAATTCTTTGAAACCATGTATTGGGGAAAATTACGATCATGACTTCTTGTACAGTTTATTGTAGACATTAAATACATACACATTACCATGTATTCATTGTCTTGTAATTTATCACAACTTAGGAGTAATATTTCAAGAACGTAATATTTGTGAGCTAAATACATTGTTAAGAATGCAATCGATGGTTTAAATTATCAAGAAAGTGAAACGGAGCTAAAACGTATATAGAACCCTATATTACTGTAAAAGAAGGTAAAAAAGTAAGCAAATTTTAAGACTCCAATCGAACATTCATTTTGAAAGCGACCTTTAAAGTAACTCAAATCTTAAAGAATATTCTATGTAAGTGCGAATAATCGTGTGAATAGGAGAAATCATACGATACTTGAAAACACTGTTAAGAAGTGAAGAATCCTTGATCAGTATAAATCTAAGCACATATTTAATTAACATAGAAGAATTTCGGAATAGGAGGAAATAAGACATATCTAATATTTTAAAAATCAAGATCCAGAATAAACTGTTGTTTAAGTCTTTTCTATTTCGTGTTTTTAATTCAGTGTGAAACTATTCATTCCCGAGTGTTTAGTAACATAACTTTTATGGAATACACACATTCATAAACTAAATTTATACCTGAATGATCGACAAAGAAACTTCGAAATTTATATTTTTGTGCATATTACTCATATTTTAGAAATTACACATTATATCATACAATATTTTGGTAATCAAGAACTACCAGCTGAATACTACTTCAGAATATTAGTCGTTGGAACATTTCTTGACTCAGGTAATGATGACAAAGAGAAGAAACAACATAGCTGGTGATCGTCTTCAAATTGTCGTTCTGTGGAGGATAAATTATCATGCAACCACTCAAAGCTACAACTGCAGCTGCAAAAGCGTCGACCACCAAGTGCTACAAAGCTATGCCTCTACATCGTTGTAGCTGAAGCAAAAAGCGCAAAGCGACATAGCATGCAATATTTTCAAACTACTGCGCACATGCATACAGCCAGCTGCTGGAATAGATATGCATGTTAGAATGGTTGGGAGTTACAAACAATTAGAAACATTTAGTTAACGGTTTTAGTTAAAAATACATAAAAAAACATCCAGCAACTCAAATGAGTTAATGAATGACTAGTTCATGCTTTAGTCAGACGATTCACACACGACCACACTCATACGGTCCAGCTCGTTCAATCGTGAGTTCCGAAAGGAGCAGAAAGAGAAGGAAAGAGGAAGTCTGGAATTACGAAAGAGGAAAGGGCCAGAGAGAAGGAGGAAAAGCGCGAGAGAAATCGACTTCATTCGGACCTAGAGTGAGGAATGTTTGTCCACTGAGAAGGATAAGGGAAACCGAAGACGATTCAAAGATTCAGCAAACCATTCGTTTTAAAGGCCAAAGGCCACACAATAATAATTTGCCCCGAAGACTTGATAAAATTTTAGCCTTCACATGATTGAATATTTAAAATGAAGGGTTGAATAAAGTTTGCCCTGATTATTTTACGAAATACAAAGCTACTATGCATTTAATAACTAATATTACCATTAAATTTTATACAAAATAAACGCGTTATTTACTTACTAGTATTTTGTAATCTCTTGACCAAAATAGTAACAAAGGTATGAGTTTCTGGATAATTCTTTAAATAAACTCCTCGCAGAGTTATCAAAAAACAGTCACATAAACAATCATTTTAGTTTAAATATTTTACACGATTTATACTGATTAAATTACACTGCAAATATTTACTGATGTTCTACTTAAGCTTCTAGTGAGAGTGGAAGAAATGTGTATGAGTACTTTCACAGAGAAGAGACCTAATAACTTGGTACACATACTGTACACAGCAATAATTTTTCAGTTCTGAACTGCTTGCTGAATCTTTTTGTTTTCTGTTAAATGAATATAAGAAATGAGGAAATTAAAAAGACATCATACATATGAGAACGTTACAAATGAACAGTAATATTTCGATTAAATGTCTGTTTGATTTTACTCATCGCAGCGTCTTAAATGCATCACATACTAAGAAGGTGATAAGAATTCTTAAAGACGTTTTAAACTGAATAGTCTCTTAGGTGATTAGTAACACTTTATCTCGGATTTCTAGAAATAGAAAAAAGGTAAAAACGAATCGTATACAATATTCAACTGAATGTTAGGGAAATTTATTCGTTTAAAATCAAAAATTATAATTGACAGGAACATATCTTCATTAATGCGTAATGTTACTGTTTATATGGCAAATACACTTTAAAATGAGAAGAATCGTTTAGTTTGAGAGAACTGATTGGCATTATATAAAAGTATCTATTGCTTTTATGTTTGGCGAGTAATGTATCACGTATTATTTAAAAAAAACTTACGGAGAAGAATCAAGATGAGAATTGTTACTACAACTGTGCAAATAGTAGTTCCGTGAGGAGCTCCACAAGGGACTAAAATGAGGGTCATAATTATCGCGTAGGACGCGATCTCACTCTTTCCTTTTTTCCACACTTTACAAAAATAGTTATATTATTTTTAGAACACATCAGTAACCACCAAACTTTTATTTATGTACAATGTTTATTAATAAAAAATATCATGACAAATTCTTGCTTAGAAAATATTGAGCGCTTTTTTCTGAAGCTACAAATATATACAACGAAATTAAGTGCAATCAAGCAGCGTTACATTATTCAATGTGATTTAGTATATCCCTTCGTTAATTAGCTTATATACAGCGCTTTTATGAATGTATTATTGATTTTCAGTTATTGGTATTATGATATAGTATTTAGAAACTCTTATTTTAACGCATTGTAATAGGAATGCCAAGGTAGGAACAGTTATACTGTAGTGGTTTGCGTGTTGGGATCAAACATATTTAAATTGTTAAATCCAGAGAAAAACGTTGTACGGAGTGTTCTGTAATAAACCCAAACTGCAAGGAGATTGTAACTAACAATGATACAATAAGACAAGTATTGTATTTATGTTAGGTACTTTTTAAGAAAATTCTGAAAAAACAGAAATATATGTCTTGCCTTGTGAATTCGTGTGCAATGTAGTAGTGGTTTACGCACTCAGCCGTTCACATGATATTTAATGAACTACAACGATCATAACTGTGTTGAAAACGTCATCTCTCAATCTGAATGATTAGCACATTAATGAGTATTCTTTTTGAAATTGATATTAATGAAAATATTCAGTACAATGTTTACGTTGCTCAAGTTCTAAACAGGCATTCCGCGTCCGTTTTTTTACGCGTCAATTAGGTTTCGTCGATTCCTAAAAATAAGCAGAAACACAGAATTGTGACATGTCAATTCCCACAATTTTGTAGCTTCACAGAAAAGATTACCCTATCTGCGGGTGCAAAATAGAAGCCTCTCCTTCTACCTAGAACATTCCCTTCCACCTCGCAAAACACCACCCGAAAATGCTACAAGTTTGTTCGGAGCGAATAGTCAACAGTCTGCGTACACATCACCACCATGATTCATTCATTCATTGATGTTTCTGGAGACGTCAACCGCTATGGTCATTGTTAGTACGTGAACGTTTTGTGCCTCGAGGCAATAGTGTCCTCCTCTCTGGATGATGAGTCAGGACGTCGATCTACGCGTCGGTTTGCGAGAACTTCCCCCTCCAGCTATCTCCCCTACAGGGCACCGCCCCAGCCGGAACAAGCTCTTGTCTACCGACATATGTGGCAGTATGTGTGTGTGGAAGTGAGGGTGGAGAATAGGAGAAGAAAGAGGAAGGAAAGATCGTTCGTTGTCTATGGCCCGTTTGTTAAGGTGTTCGCCTCCGGCATTCGTCTGGTGTTGATCGGAGAACCCATGAAAAACTACCGACCAAAGCAGCCGGTCTCTAGAATTCTCCTCCAGACAGCGGTTGAATTCGAACTAGCTAAACTGCTAGGTCGAAAATCCGACACGATCGGGTCAGGAACCCTAGGACCTCCCGGTCAGAGCCGCTACAGAGATAGCAGCAGTACAGTACGGGCAGCCCGTCATCATTATCAAAATACTTCGTATGCATGGTGAGAAAAAAAGCCTCTTACTCCGACTATTCCTTTACGACGTTACTCCGACTATTCCTTCATACGGTGGCATTGTCCTACACATTCCGTACACTACCAATGCTAATAAAGTTTAGCATGCAGTTCCTAATAATCGATTTCGTTACCACCATCCTCACATACACACATTTTTAGAGTGCTGAAGAGAACGCACACAAGTACGTACTACATGAACCTTCGCCGATCACAAAAAAAGTATGTTTCATTTACAAAAACAAGTATACCTCGATTAAAGAAGCATTTCTTCACGGGGCGAAAAATAAATATTCATTTGGGCGTATTATAAGACCTGATTACGTGAATTTATGGAAATAAAATATTAACACCATTGATTTAATGCTTAGCTGTTTGACAATACTATAATTTTGAACAATGAACAAATATTAAACATACCAATATTTAACCAATATTCAAATATGCCAATATTTAACTACACCAACCTGTATTACGGCATGTCAATGTCAAATATGCATTAAGTAAGTGGGAAATGTTTGTCTCTTTGGAACTTACCAATCAAATGGTAGGAATCCACATGTCACATTCCTTTGATCCCGAAACTTGTACGAACCCTCACAACTCGGCGTGTGGGCGTATGTGTGAAGCGGTGTGTACGTGAGGGGAGGGGAAGGCAGGGACGGCGGGTGGTGTGGAGGTGGTGCGGGGGTGGTGTGTGTGGGGGGTGTAACGCGGTGGCGCCGCGGGCACTCACTCACCGCTCATGAAGTTGTAGATGATGGGGTTGACAGCGCTGTTGGCGTAGCACAGCCAATGCGACAGCAGCGAGATCACCACGGTCGTGTCGTTCTGCGGCAGGTTGAGCGTGTACCTAGAGGTGGCAAAAGCGTTTGAAAAACCCATGTATAGATATCGTCCAATTCTGTTGAAAAGCAAGTAAATCAGGACAAGGAAAAAGGAAACGAGAATAACTTACTCTAGATTGATCTCTTAGCAGGAATTCAAAATAAGTATGCTTCGAAGCTATACCTACCTCAAGCGTTATGCACACATTTGGTTAATGTAAATAGAAAATGGCTAATTTGAAAATTACTCAAACTGAGAAACGCCTACTTATAACTTCATAATAAGTTAGTTTCGTAGACTGTCTGATTTACATGTAGTTTCAGAAGTGTTGTTCAGGAATTATTTATAGACAGTCGGTTTTTAATTTTTTATTTATTGATAAAAATTTGTTAACCAGCGTGTCGAGCCCTCTTCCGGTCTCTTTTTCCAGATTTACTTCATTATTTGTAAAGCATAATAAAACACTGTAATGTATCCCAAAATAGTTCACACTATTGGTGGACATGTCAAAAGGAAAAACTCTTATGAAAATGTAAAAATGGTTAAAATATAGTTCCATTTTGCACAACAATGTAAATCTCGGACGAGACCAGTCAGTGATTGAGGGTATGGATTGCCAGGTGGGGAAAGACACCTAGCAGTCCATAGCCTCAGATAGTGTAATCTATTTTGGGGTGCATTACAGTGTTTGATTATGCTTTACATATAATTAAGTAAACCTCAAAAAATGAGATCGGAAGAAGCCTCGAAACATTGGTTAAAAAAGTTTTATCAATAAATGTGAAAATAAAAAACCAACTGTCTCTAAATAAATCCTGGACCATACTCCCGTTACTTCATTATCCCTTCAACTTTCAAAAGTTACCACAGTGAATTTTCATCCTGTTGCTCTTGTAGCGTCACGTTGGCGGTCCTGCGTGGGAGGAGCGGAAGTCGCGCGTACCTGAGAGCCTAGGCATCACGGCGCTGGGGTAAGGATATTTTTAGACCAGGTGGACGCCGGCGTGGCGTGGACTGTCACGTGGTAGAATGCGAACCTCCCTCCCACGCTCAACGGCGGTCACGTGACGGCAAGACAGCAGGGATGAAATGGAACGGACTAGATCACGCGGCGGGTGTGGTGTTCCTGGAAACCTCGCGCTTTGCGCAAAATTTACGCCCGGGCTGGAGCGTGTTCGTGCGTTGTACGGTGACAAGGTCGCAGGAGTGGCGCGGTAAAAGCGGTCACTGGAGGCGGGGCCTCCCTAGAATATGTGGTAACCTTCAAAAACTGGAAGTACTGCAGAATAATTTTTTAAGAAATGTTTTAAAAGCTCCAGGGTACATCAGAAATGATCAGATTTTAAAAGAATTATCTATAGAACATCTGACAACTTGGATTTTAAACCTTTCTTACAGTTTCTACTCTTCTCTTTCATCTTGCCCAGCCACTCCTTTGTACACTCAAGCTAAAACTGTCAATCTTTTTGCACTAATGAAATCAAGATATTCTAAAGACCTACTAAATCCTACTTAATTAGCTGTAAAGCAGGTTCAAACATTTCTAAATTCAATATTTATGTTTTTAATCCAAATATGGTATGTATTTTTCTGAAGGACACATCCTGGATATCCTTAGTTGTTAGTTTCCAAAATTATTGTCTTCAAACATTGTACATGTATGATGAAATGTAGTTAACAAATGATTGTATATACTATGTAACATAAAAACCCTAGAAAGACCCATAATATTGTCGAACAAGGATAAAAAAAACTATTAAAAATAAGAATATGTGGTGTATTCACAGGCGGGCCGTTGGGAAATACCGAAAAGTGTGTGGGTACTGAGAGCAGTAATGTACACATAGTTTGTAAAGTACACTTGTACATACGTTTAAAGGTGTGTGCGCTTTATCCTTGACACCACACTCCGGCCACTTGAATTTTCTTCCACGGAGCGCAAAGGAGCGTCGCATGGGTCTCACCTGAGGATGTTGATGAGGTGCACGGGCAGGTAGCAGATGGCGAACATGACGACGACGGCCACCAGCATCTTGGCGGCCTTGCGGCGCGAGCGCAGCTGGCCCTCGGTGGACACGTTGACGCAGGCGCCGGCCACCGTGCCGCGCCGCGCGCCCACCGCCCCCGCGTGCCCCGGCACTGCGGCAACACGCCAGCGCCACAAGCCTCACCCACCCACTCATCCGCTACTTGGTTGGTGGGGTCGTTGTTAGTGATTCCGGACGCGTCAAGAGCGGAGGTCATTAGTCCCGTATGTGTAGTGCATGTTTTATCCTCGGGAGATGGCGGTGATCTTCCCCCGGTAGATGGCCAGATCCGCCGCCGACCTACCGTCGGCTAGCGGGGTTTCCCCCTAACCAGGACTCCCCCACCAGCGTGGGACAAGCTCTAAGCTCCCGACCGATCTCCCGGAATATGTGGTAGTGTAGTGCCAGGTATCTCCGGTTAGTAGCTCACCACCCCAGTCAGCCCAGGAGTGCCAGAGCCCTTCAATGATAGGATTTTTATAATATTATATATTTTGAAATAAATATGAACTGTCGCCGTGAGTAATCGCTTCGTGAAATCTTGGGCGTTCTGTTATAGCCAGGCCTTCCCATAATCACGTTGCAATCTTTGCAAATGTTACAACCGTTGCAATTTTCGTATCTTTCGATGTAGATAATTTTTCCAATTGTGCGAACATTTAAATGTTTATTTAAATCTCCACAAATGGACATTGCCCGCCGAAAGTGCAGAAAATGCACAAAATGTACAAGAGTTTGCTTCATCGCAAAAACTGAAAATATTGTGTTGATAACTGAAACCTGCAGAAAATTATTGTTACCTATTGCTAAGTACACATGTTATTAGTTCTTAAATATATTAAAAACTCCCTTTAATTTTATTGTATTTTTTCGCGTTTCGATGTTCATCCCTTTCCCCTTTTGATGTTCCCGTACTTGAATGGCACGGTAATGCGACTATTAAGAACCTTGCATTCCGGCGTCCCTAGTATGAGGGCCCTGTGCATTCGAAAGGTGTGAGGAAAAGGCCGAGCAGCCAGGACCCTACAGCTTCGCTCCCATTGCCCCGCTCTGGCCCGGCCGCGTCCCGCCCTTCCCGCGCGCTAACTTCTCCGCGTCCGCACTTTTACCTCCCACGTGCACCGCCGCGCCGCCGCGTCACCGCTCCCCTTCACCCACGCTTCTCAAAAAGCCCTCGCAGAGAGAGAAGAAAAAGGAGGCACAGGGAGGGCAAATGTAAAAAATGCGAGAGAGGAGCGAGATAAACGAGTTAAGGACTCAAGAAGTAGGGCGAAGAGAAGAAAGTGGAGATTGTGAAGATGCGTGAGCGGGAGAGAAAGGGAGAGGGAGGAAAGGTGGGGGACAGAGAGGGTAGATGTTGATAGAGGGAGAGAGAGGAAGAGACAGAAAGAGGTGGGTACAAGAAGAGAGAACGAGGGAGGAAGAAAGAAGGAGAGAGGCAGAAAGATGAAAAAAGAAGAAAAGGGAGAGAGAGGGGGTGAAAAGAGGAGAAAGTGGAGAGACGGAGAGAGGGAGAGAGCGAGAGAAGACGAGAAAGGGAGTAACATGAGAAAAAATGGGGTGGGGAGACAGAGAGAAGAACGGAGAGGAAAAGAGAGGTAGAGGGAGAGAGGAGGAGAGAGGGAGTGGAAGAGGAAGGGAGACACGTAGAGATGGAAGAGAAAGGAAGAGAGAACGAGGGGGGACAGAGGGAGAGATAGAGGCAAAGAGGTAAATGGGAGAGAGAGGGTGAGGGAGTGAGAAAAAGGGAGAGGGTGAAAGAAAGGGTGTGAGAAAGGGGAGAGATATATAAAGAGAGAGAGAACGGAAGAGACAGAGAGAGCGAGATAAAGAGGGAAAGACGCAGAAAGAGGGAGAGAGGGTGAAAGAGGGAGAGAGAGTGAAAGAGAGAGTGTGAAAGGGAGAGGAAAGGGGAGAGAATGAAGAGAGTAGTAGAGAGAGGGAGAGAGCGAGCGAGAGGAGAAGAGAGAGTGAGACACGAGAAAAAGAGGGACAGAGGGAGAGGCAGAGAGAGAGAGAGAGAGGGGGGGGGGAAGAAGAGGGAGGGAAAGGGAGGGGTAGGGGGGAAACGGAGGGATATAATGAGGGAGAGTGAGAGGTAGAGTGAGGGAGAGGGAGGAGTAGAGGGAGGGAGAAAGGGAGTGAGGGGCGTCCCTTATGGGGAGGGAGCGGGAGCGGGAGACATCTGTCCGTATCTCCCTCCTGTCTGGAGCGAGGAAGCTGGGAGAAAAGGAAAGGAGGAAGGAGGGCGAAAGATGGAAACAGGTAGAGAGAGTTGGAAGAATTAGAAGAAAGCGAGGAGAAAGAGAGAGGAGAAGCGAGAGGAGGAACAAGTCGCAGGGGATCGCGTGCACAGAAGAGAAAAGAGCACTTCGCCGCCCCCACCCCAGCCTCCACGCCCTCCTCGCTCACCGTTGTTGCAGGAGACGGAGTACTTGGCCGTCTCCGTGTGGCCCGGGATGTTGTCCGACTTCCAGAGCACGCGCACGATCTGGCAGTAGGCGACGGACATGAAGACGAGCGGGCACGTGTACAGCAGCATGCTCTTGACGATGGTGAAGGTCATCTCTGCGTCATCGCGCCAGTGCGCCACGCACTGCGTCAGCAGGATGGTGTCCAGGCTCCAGTCGTCCTTGCGCACGGCCTCCAGCACCACCAGCTCCGGCACGTCTGCGCATGCGCACGGCAATGAGAAAAAACATGAAACAGCACTTACACGCTATTTTCAAAACTCAATGCAATTAGGCATTAATAATTGTGGCGACACTCGGGCCACGACGGGGAGAGAGAGAAAGAGAGAGAGGGAGAGAGAGGGAGAGAGAGGGAGAGGGAGGGAGAGAGGGAGAGAGAGGGAGAGAGAGGAAGAGAGAGGGAAAGAGAGGGAGATAGAGGAAGATAGAGGGAGATAGAGGGAGAGAGAGGGAGAGAGAGGGAGAGAGAGGGAGATAGAGGGAGAGAGAGGGAGAGAGGGAGGGAGAGAGAGAGGGAGAGAGAGGGGGAGAGAGTGGAGAGAGAGGGAGAGAGCGCGAGAGATGAAGAGAGCGGGAAAGACATGAGAAGAAAAAGGAAGCGGAAGGGAGAGGGAAGGGTGAAAGGGGAAGAGAGATAGAGGAAGGCAAAGGAGGGACAGAGGGAGAGGGAGGGAGATACATGAGAAGAATGATGGAGAGGAAGGGAGAGGAAGAGAAAGTGAGAGAGAGACACAGAGAGGGAAAGCTGAGAAAGAGGGAGAGAGAGGGAGAGACAGAGCCGTCGTACCATCTAGTGGAGAAAGAAGGTATCACTCGGGCGACGAAACACGCGATTTTAAACTCACCCAAAAGGCTGCTTTAACGCTTGAGATTCTTTTACATGCAGTTAATCTAGTACAACATGGGCCAGCCATTTTTGCTGCCCCTCCGAATGAAGGCGCACGAAGGATTTTGGTGCACTTAAAACTCCACGACTTCGAACGGGTTTGATTTCACAAACTTGGGTACAACAGTTAACCATTATACTATTAAAGCCAGTGAACCGTCTCACCGCAGGTTGAGACTTCTGGGAATGACGCGGGAAGTATTAGACAAAAGTTTCTAACAACATGAGCGAAAATGCACTTGAGCGGAGGACCTTTCTCGTACTTAAGTAGATTTTAATACCCATTAATATGTCGCGGAGAACTACTGGGTATTCACACTTGGGTATAAACACCGGGAAATTACTTGGAGTATCTACAGTCAAAGTAATTTTTTACTAATTTTTTAAATTTAAATTGCATTCCACATTTATGAGACATAACAATTTACCCAGTAACATTTGGTGACACAAAGACGTAATAACAGAGAAAACGTTTACATTTAATGGAAAATATAGGTAAGAATTTATGATCGTATGAAGGCCATAGTTCAAAGACCATAGAATCTCACGGCGAAGTGATCAAAATAATAATGAAAAATATTGTTGTTTTGAAACATGAAGTCTTCGGTTTATTGGTTACACTACAACTAAAAGCAAAATTTTGTCCATTAGAGTCCAAAAGTTCTCAGATTTAAAAGAGTTCATTGAATCGGTAAAAAGTGATATTAAACGTTCCCATTGGTAACAATCACAGGCCAGAAAACGGTATCAAATTATTCATGGTTTGATTCATTAGTGTTTCAGCGCGCGTCATCTGCTCAGGACTTGAATCGCGTAAAAGTATACGTCTTCTGTTATCGTGAAAGGTGGTGGTGATATTTCGCTGCTGGATGACTCCCGGTGCCGACCTACACGTCGGCTAGCGGGGTTTTCCCCAAACCAGTCATATTCCATCAGAACACCACTTCAGCCGAGAAAAACTCAGAGCACCCGATTGATCTCCCAACATATGTGGTAATGTAGTCCATGTAAGGGAAGGTGTGTGTGTGTGTGTGTGTGTGTGTGTGTGTGTGTGTGTGTGTGTGTGTGTGACAGTAAGGAGAGAGGAGAGGACTAGGAAGGGGAAGGAAATATCGCGCGCAGTCCATGGCCTGTTTGTTAAGGTTCTGCTCCGGCATTCGCCTAGTGTAGATCGGAGAAACCACGGAAAACTACGGATCAGAGAAGCCTACCGTAGAATTCTCTTCCAGACAGCGGCTGAATTTAACCTAGCTACTTGAGCTAATGTCAAAAATCCTGCCACCGTCGGAACGGAAATCTTAGGATCGCCCGGTCAGATGCACTACAGTGATACGAATTGATGCTCTGAGTTACCTAAGCCGATAAATTGTTCATAGAGCAAATGTATTAAAATTAAATTGTTAAGCCTTGAGAAAAGAACATGATCTAGTAAAAGTATACTTGTAATATTGTCACAAACTGTGTAACAAAATTATGATAATTAGATGTAAGCACACAAAAGTAAAAGACGAAAAATTCCGAGAACAAATTGCAAGATAATAAAATGGCAGCATGAAATGAATAGGAGTTGCATTATTTTAGATTTAGTTGGAGTATGTGAAACAAAATTTTCAAAGTTGTTTCACAAGACCAATAACAGTTTCTTGCAACTTTTCGGGAAACATTGACTCCTCTCAATAAGCTAAATAATTATTTCTAATAGAGAAATACTTATGACAGGAAATAACACATTTACAAAGACAACTTCACAGTTTAAACGGAAATCGTTTTCCTTCCCAAACTCTGTACTCTGATCTCTGACACATACTGTTATTAAAGGACCTTAATTCTGCCTCCGTATATGGAATTATGTTATCTCGTAGAAAGCCTCTGAATAATAAAACCTTCTCAAAAAGAATAACTAATACACGTCGAAATATGTGATCAAACGGCAATGAAAATATACACCAGTATAAAAGCACAAGAGCCATGGTGCGTGGGAGAAGAAACCTGCAGGAGATTTAAGTCGTCGAGAAGTGAGACGGTTCCCTTTGGCACTTAAGCCTCCTTGTTGGCTTCCGTTCCCACGCGAGGGGAATCCCCTGGGGAGATAAAAGAAGATCGTCGCCCGCACGAGCCCGCAAATCCGCCGTCCACCAGGGGATCCAATGAGGGGAGGAAGGAGGCGACGGTGGAATGAGAACGCGAAGAAATGGAGTGGGAGATTCTGAAGCAGCCAACGGGCAGCGCGCGATGTTTCCCTGCGAGAGGTGAGTTAGGTAAATCCACTATATTCGGCTCCCTTTCATTCCAAGAAATGTACAAAATTCACATTATCGTAACATTTAGTAATTTTCGAATTTTTTCGAAACGTTCGAATTTGAGTAATTGTGGAATTACTAAAATTCGAATAAGTAAAAATGCCAATTATGAAAATTAATCAATACTATATTCATAAGTGGAATAAAATGAAAATTCACATCACCGAAAATTGGATTTAACCAACAAAAGTATTTTAAATCCATTTTTTCTTTAGATTTCTTGTAAAAATAGAGTATTAGGAGTGGCATAGGTGCACACATACAGTTATAGGAGTGGCGTAGGTCCGATATTCACGGTTAACTCTGAATTTTCGACAATTGAAAAAGTTTGAAGTTTCTTCGGAATCTTCCCACAACAAAATTGAAGATAGAGTTTTTCTACGCCATAATGGCGTGCGTAATATGGCGTGTAATATTTGCAATTTTAAAAAATAACAAGATTTTCTCAAAAACAACTCCAAATTTTTTCTTTAAATTTTTGCGAGGGTAGTTCCAAATATACCATACACGATGACCTAAATGCCATATTGCTCTATTCTTTTGTTTTTTCAAAAATTACAAAAAAGTAATATTTTGACTTGTCTCTCACGTCGGTGATATTTTCATTAGGGGCACTTTTTTCACATTATTGTATTTATGAGTAATGTGCTTGAAATAATGTCAGATAACGTTTCTCGAAAACTCAACAGTTTTTTGTAAAAATGAGCTCAAAATTCCGCATTTTCAGAAACGCCAAAACGCCATCACAAAAACGGCTCCAAATTTTTCTTCAAACTTTTCCAATGGATAGTGCTAATGGCACTATTTAGTATAACGTAAAGTTCATTTTGATATATTCTTTTATTTTTGACAAATTACACAAATGTAATTTTTTTAAATACCTCTCACGTTAATTTGCACATTTACGTCGATTTGTATACATTGTTGTATTGGCGAGTAAATGTGCTTTAAATTACTTTAAATTAAGTTTTTCGTACACTCAATACATTCCTAAGAAATGAGCTTCAAAGTTTGCATTTACATTAATAGTTAAACGCCATTTTCTTAAAAACGGCTCCAAATTTTTCAATGAAAATTGTCATTTAGAACGAGGTTTTGCTCTTCTGTAATATTCTTAAGCTAACATTTTGGTTCTTCTATTAGGAAACCGAAAAGTTGAGAAAATGTCAAAAAAGAAAAAAAAAATTCTTTAGGCGACGATAGATGGCAGCCGGCGAGAGAATAGAGTAAGACCTTAAAGCCACTTCACCCCAAGGGAATTAGAAAAATTTGGTACGAGAAAGTCTGTGTCATTCTGTAGTACAACTAGTTTACTATGTGTGGAATGAAATATTTATATTTTATGTGCAAAATTCAACCAGATATTATGGCATGATGACGAATTCAATATAATACGAAATATGAATTGTCGCCCGCACTGGATGTTAATTTGCTATGAGAGGAAGAGGTGGGGTGAAATGAGGAGCCGAAAAAAGGAACCAGAAATTCTTAGATTAAACAGCGCAAAAATTTTGTTGCGAGAGATGAATTCGGGAAACTTTTGCTGTGCTTCTTTCTTTCCAAGAAACGTCGAAAATCTGGGTCAAAAATTCGAATTAATAATAATTGAGTAAACCAAAAATTTCGTAATCGAATAAAAGCTACGCACTCCAACATCTATAAATCCCAATGGCATGTTTACAAATGAAAGACGTAACACACAGTGACCAAAAACTTGACAGATAATTGAAAGGTGAAGCAACCCCATGGCAAGCATTGGAATGATTGTTCAAGTTGGCAGAGGTAATAGCAACACTAATTAAGTAAATGATATCTGTATCCAGAGAATTAGCGTATTATTATTACAACAAAGGACTAGATTATAGTTACCAGAAGCTTCAGTATCTAATAAAGAATGTCACTTTAGATCTCTGTAGAAAGTACAACCTCCACCCAGGAAATACTTACCATATCCTATCCCCAAGTCCTACCCTCCCGTAGAGAAATTTATCATCAAAGGTATTACATTCTTGAAGCCGTCATATACACCTACCCAACAATAACTATACACTTTTTATAGAAGGCATACAATATTAATTAAAACCACTGTCAATCAGAGAATCAACTCAAGATTCCTTGGAATTAATACTTTGTGATCACCTACTAAAATATATCAGCTAACAGACTTTACATTATTCTAGTATCTAAACAAAAAGATAACATTTTTATTGATGTTTCAATTTTGATTATCGTAATATTGTGACATACCAGATTGTCACCAATATGAAATTCAGCGAATTTCATTAAAAATAACACTTTATTAGCAAAAAGACGCTGGTTGCCATGGTACCGGAGTGCAACATATAAACAATGCCCATTAGTTAAAAAGTGGACGATAAGTGGCATCCGTGGTTTCGCCTACGAAGAAAGATAAACTTAAGAGATGCTTAGTTACATAAATGAGAAAATTCCATTCTAATATACCGGAAGTGTCATGGGAATGTGAAAAAGTCAGTTATTGGTCAAAAATAATTACGTAGATGATGCCGCGAGGTAGATCGCATAATTTTGTTTTAAACAAGAGAGTAAAAGATGAAGAAAGTTGACATGAAGAAGAATACAAAAATATTCATTCGAGCTTTCGACAGGATAGCGATCGGATCAGGGTGCTAGATACATAGCAGTTTATTTGAACATAGAAAATTTACGCGAGTTCGGACGCAATGATTTGTCGTTGTTAGTATTCAAAAGATAGAACTCAGAAATTGTTTTATACGAAATGAACAGTGAATGCCAAACGTGGAACTTATAAATTTTACTAAGCGGACGATGATAATCGAACTTAGTCTCCGATGATAGGAACCCGCGTCCGAGGCTTATATCATTTTCATGGACGTAATTTGTAATTTGGTGAACTTATGTGCTAATATTTTAACAGCACTTAAGATTTTGCTTAGGGAATGAACAATAAGGAGTATTAGAACTTGTAGCAATTCAAGCAGGTGAGTGGGAATGGAAAGCCAATGGACAAACAGTGTACGTGGTTTATGAGAAGAAACGACAAGATACAGATTTAGTCGATAGCAAGAAAGATTGGACGAGGCCCATTGTTGAAGTCTACGGGGAGACATCCTTTACCAGGACAGCGCCCAAGATTCTCATGGATAACAGGTTCTATAGCGCTATAGTGAAGATTATAACCAAAAATAATGTTATACTTTGTTTACTTTAAAAGAAGTTACTAAAATTTATAAATAAATTTGTTATTTTCTATTGATGAAAGCTGATTATCATTTGCCGTCACGTGCAATCCAGTAGGATATTTAAATTTTGCATTTCAGTTTCCACGCTTCTTCGTATGGGAGGCGAATTAAGTAATCGTAAGTATTCACGTATATTTCGGTAAAAAACCCGCCGACTGAGTCATCAACGGAATTATAATTAAATATAGTTTGGGAGCTCATTTTCGTAACCATTTCCTGGCGCCCATATATTTATTCGAAATTCGGAAACAGGTTACAGGAATTTGTGGGTAGTAAGACGGGTATATGGATGGGTATATTTCAATATCTAAGGCAAAATTAATAAAAAAGGCTTTGACTTTCATTAAAGCTAGCTGTAAAAATGAATTGTAACCTCTTCCCTAAAGTGAACACTACTACAATCGAAAATTTGCAGTTTACAATGACGCACAAAAATAAATTATTTTAGACGGCTATCATATTGTGAAAAACTTAATAAATCCTCAATAGCTTCGTAAATACTGTAATTATGTAAATAATTAAGTATAATTGTACCGAAATTAAGAAACGTCCGTGATTCTTGTACTTTTTAAAAGAATACGCCTTCATGTTTCTATGATTTCTTGTCATACACATCAAATTTGTTCAACAAGATCAACATCCCGGCTAAGAAAATAGAGCAAAATTATCTTAATTTTCCTGAAAATCTAAGGGGGAACCTCTAACAAAGGAAACTTTCCAAGGTTTCGTACTTACCAAATGCGAGCGCCAGTAGCCAAATTATTATGATGGCCGTCTTGGCGCGACCGGTCGTCGACTTGAACTTCAATGGGAAGCAGATGGCGTACCAGCGGTCCACGCTGATGAAAGTCAGCGTCAACACCGACACAGCCACCGACACCGTCTGCAACACACAACCAGCCCCCCTGCTTACTCAGGTAATGCAAGAAGACCATAGATGAGACAACATAACAACGAAATAAAAAAAAATTAGCAGAACCCTTGCGGTTACATTGCACCAAAAGATCAAGTTACAACAGATAAGAGCTAATTCTTTTTTAGGGTAAGACTCTCGTTCACCCTAAACTTTTCGTTGGATTCGATTCTAAGAACTTGTAGCGTTCTTTCTTCACATGGTGTTTTCAACTGCGCTGTTTGAATACTGGAGGTCAGTGTGTTCACAATGGAGGTTTTGAATGGGTGTTTTCGTTGGTGATATGCGAAAAGATGAGGCAGTTAATGTTATAAAATGAAACATTTCCTTCAACTGATCAAAGAAATTTACCAAATAACAGACTAAGGTGAGTTTTAAGAATTTTTATTAGAATAATAATAAAAAATAAATAATTAAAAATAATATAATAGTAAATAATATAATAATAAATAATATAATAATAAATAATATAATAATAAATAATATAATAATAAAATAATATAATAATAACAATGATGATGATACATGATAATGATAATAAATAATGCCGACCTGGATGGCCGAGATGGCTTGAGCGTGTGCCCACTCAACGCCCGTGCGTGAAGGGTCGCGTGTTCTAGTCTTGCCTTGGGCACGGTTGTTTGTTCTTTGCCTTTCATGCATGCGTGTTGTCTCGGAAGGCCTTGTGAGTCTGCAGACAACAGACCGAAAAGCCCGTGAATGTGTCTAGTGTAAATGATTAACGTGTGTCCCTAAGAGCGACATCGTGGGTGCCCTGTGCGGAAAACCGAAATCTGCATTCCCTGGAGCTGGAAAAAGTTCCACGAAAATAATAATAATAATAATAATAATAATAATAATAATAATAATAATAATAATAATAATACGCTATACTGGGACAGAAGCATAATTACAGATATCAGAATTTCGAACAATAGGCCAGATATAATAGTTCTAAACAAGCTCAAGAAAACAGCCATAATAATCGATTTTGCAGTCGTCAAACAAAAACGATCTCGAATCTGTATATAAGTTTAAAATGCAGAAATATGTACCGCGGACTCAAGTCATCAATGGAAACTTCAGAATATCGACATTCAACCGATAATCATGCCCACCACAGGATTAATCCCAAAACACACAAAGCGTGCCATTCAAGTGTTGGAATTACCATTTTCATGCATAGAGCCAGTGCAGAAAGCAGTAATACTGGACAGCTGCTGAATAGGAAAAGAGTTCCTGAGACGTTCTATTGATTGGGAAATGATTGACATGTCTAGAGATTAACATTCGTTCGTGTCTTGTCTCTGCGAGATCGACCGAGCCTAGATCAGCAATGGTCAGGTTCCTGCACATAGTGCAGGGAGTAAAAAAATTGGAATTAATAATAATAATGATAATAATAATAAATAATAACCAGTGATGTCAAGTTTGTTAAAACCGGAGATTTCTTGGCACAGGTGGCACAATGACATGCATCTAACAATAACTGGATCTTGTCATCCACACACAAGCATAGCGTTGCAAATGAGGACCCTCCGATGATTTTTATAATTAAAAAAAAAATTCTTATTGGCGTTTTATTAGGAAATCAACACTGACAAAATAATGTGTATGCAAGGTTTTTAGTCCTATTACTATTTTCGGACGTGGAAAATCTCGCCGTTCTCATCAAATTAGAACAGCGATACCCTGGAAGTTGAATGGAAATTCCTCACTCTTTCTTTATTGTACTGCGTAACTAATCGAGATAAGAGAACAAAGTTCTTGTTACATCCGGTCAAACTCTCTGTGCGACACTATTAACTATGTGGCATTAATATTTCATCACTATCAGATGTACAATGACAATTTACATGCAACACGTGCAAGTTCATGAATAAAAGTTCATTCTGATAATCTGTCAAAATGGTAATTATTAGTGAGTCTAGGGACAGGAAGTTCTTTACACGAGACACCGCAAAATGTACTGGCATGGAATTAACCTCACGATATTCAATATTGAATAATATGAAATTCGATGTTGGATCAAATTACTTGAACCGTGATCACAATACGAAAGGGTGAACCAAGAAATGAGACGGCTATTGGGAAAAACATAATTCTAAAATAAAACCATTGAGGCATGGAATACTTATCTTTCAACTCTTTTAGCGTCAGTATCTGTAGGTTTAGGAGTTCATTTGTTCAGAGATTGGAATGAGTAGTTTATCAAGTTAATGCATTTAGAAAACATGCAAACTAAAAGCATAATTGTAAATAATATGCAAGTAAACGTATTTTCTGTGTATATTTGATCACATACATATTCATATGTTTTTGTGCATATTTGAAGTATTTTAATTACCGCAACATGAATACAATGTTCTACATTTCTCTTTAAATAATTAATTTTTTGTTCAATTAATTTTTCAGGAGTTTACATACATTTAAATCACATAACTTTGTGGAAAAATTCTGGAACTTCTATTTAGCAAATAATTTATTTACAAATTTTGAAAATAAAATAAAAAGGAAAATAAAAATAAATGGTGTATAGTATACGTTTGAAAGACCAGTAAAGTGTTAAATATAAGAGATTTTTTATTAATTGTTTTTTTGGTATCATCCACGGCAAGGGCATTAGCGACGTTAAATACGTCAACAATTACATAATAATGTTTCATGATAAGGTAACAATTTTATAATACAAATACAATTTCACAGACAAGTTCTGTGGGTTCAGATTTTATATTGTATAAATGATATTCTTTATGAACATAGAAAGTTTAATATTGTTAATTCATTAAATCTATATCATTAGAATTACTCATTGGAATATCTTTAAATACAACAGTAAAAATTTCAAATGTAGTATTTCGATACGAGGTGTATTGTACGCTGTTATTATCACAATATTTTTCTAAATCAATCATCATTTCTATAAGTTTCTAAAATAATCTATAATTTGAAAAATAATTTTTACAATGTTTTTAAAACAATGTGCTTGCTCAAAAGCCATTCTTACCAATATGTTGGAGATCAGTAAGAAAGCTTATGAAAATAAACGTATTAGAATCAACTGGCGGAATATTAATCATTTTAGATTTACCATATTTTTTGTGGCGATTCATTGATTCGGCGATTCGGCGGGCGTCAATTGCTAATAACATTAGTCCCGTAAGTGTGGAGCTAATGAGCATAAGTCCCGTAAGTGTAGCGCATGTTTTCCTTCGGGAGGTAGCGATGATCTTTCCTCGCTGAATGGTGAGATCCGGCGCCGACCTACCGTCGGTTAGCGTGATTTTCCTAAACTAGATGTCTCCCACCAGCAGGGCACCGCCCCAGCCGGCACAATCTCTAAAGCTTCGACCGGTTTTCCTGGTATGTGTGGTAGTGTAGTGAATGTGAGTGTGTGTATGCATATAAGGGATGAGGATAGGACAAAGAACAGGAGAAAAGATCGCGCGCGGTCGTTTGTTAAAGTACTGCTCTGGCATTCGCCAGGCGAATCGGAGTCAACACCGCCCTACCAATCAGCGCAGCGGAACGCTAAAATTCTCATCCGGTTAGTGGCTGAACTCGACCCAGCGATACAGTTAGCATGGAAAGTGCTACCACCGTCGGAACTGAAACCTTAGGATCTCGCGGCCAAAGGCACTACAGGGACATCAGTTGATATTCTGAGCCACTTAACCCGATTTATTGTGAAAAGATAACGGAGATAAGATTGGACGAGTTTATTATTAAAATAGGAGCCAGATTTTTGCCTGTCGAATTGCTTTTCCTCTTCTTTGAATCATTTGCGTAATGAAGAATGTTTTTGAAATTAATGGCTTAGAATTAAATGGTTGAATTTGAAGTTGAAGTATATTTTGAACAATTTGTTGCACTTTGTGGATTGAGCTGAACAAGTTGCAAATCATTACGTAAACATTGTTGCTTGTTCAATTTGTATTGTTCATACTATAATATAAATTTTTAACCAACGCAATTTTGTAACAAACAAAAGTTTTCAACTAACGCATTTGGCACGAAGGGGTCCGCAACTCATGCTGAAGCGTGGCGCTATCCAACGATGAAATGTGCTTCGTTCGCGATGGACACCGGGAGCGGTAGCTCAATGCATCAACTGATGTCACTGCAGCGCATCTGACCGGGAGGTCCTAGGTTCGAGTCCTGACGTCGGCACGATTTTCGACACTAGTGTAACGTCGTGGGTAGGGATCTACTCCACAAGGAAACAGACACGAGTGGGTATATACAATTTATTTACATTAATTTATGTACACTGTTTACAGACATCACTCTAAGGTGTTTGTCGGCTACCTGCCGCAGCCCCCCTCTCCTAACACGCGCCTTGCGGCCGCGCCTGCGATCAGCCAACTCGGCCGATTCGCAACTTGGCACCTGGTGTGCCTCAGCAGACAATCTGCCCCGAAGTATCGAGCATACTTCACAGTGTTCAAGACTCGAACACCCACACGTGCCTACAGCACTTCCGCGCCAGACTTGGCGGACAAGTTTTTGCGGTTTTTGCCGCGGGGAAACCAGAATTGCTACCCAACCCAGGGCTTCTGCGACATCCCTTTTATATGCTCGAGTCACATGACTTCCGCGTCATCTATCCCCCCCACGTACTCGTCTTGAGGCGTCTGCTTTCTCCGTTGCAATTTGCACCCGGCAGCTACAAGCCCTCTCCCCTTTTGGACTTTCCCTGAAGGGTTGGCCTTTGTTTGGAAGCCTATTTTTGGCTCCCTCATCCCCATACTTTGTGACTTGCCTCTCTGGAGCAGGGAGTCAAGTCTATGACGCTACACTAGCTTTTCAGCTAGGTCGAATTCAGTCGCTGTCTAGAGGAGAATTCTAGCCGGTTGCTCTGATCGGTAGTTTTCCGTGGTTTCTCCGATTAACACCAGGCGAATGCCGGAGCAGTACCCTAACAAACGGGCCACGGACCGCGCGCGATCTTCCCTTCCTCTTCCTTCTCCGATCCTCTCTCATCACACACACTTACACTAACATGCACTACACTACTACATATTCCGGGAGACCGGTCGGGAGCTTAGAGCTTCTCCCGGCTGGAGCGGTGCCCCGCTGATGGGAGAGTCTTGGTTAGGAGGGAACCCCGAGCTAGCCGACGTTAGGTCGGCGCCGGATCTCGCCATCCAGCGGGGGAAGATCACTGCCATCTCCAGTGGAAAACATACACTACACTTGCGGGACTAATGACCTAAGCTGTTGACGCGCCCGGAATCAGTAGCAACCAACTAACCAAACAATCGCGGGGGCCAGAAGGCTCTCACCCTCGCAATCTGGTTTGCGCCTCCGCTCTCACTCCGGCGCTCACGCTGTTTTATAAACCTCTCTCACTTTTAAGAGAATTTCACTTAAAGGGTATAGTAGCCCTTCTGTGGCTTCTTGTTACTAGTACAATTTCGTGCCTACCCTTTTGTAATTCTGATCCACTGAACTTGAAAAATATGAATATTTCGGCCTTGGAAGGATTTTGATGTCGCATTTAACATAATTTCAACAAGTCAAAGTCAATGCATATTTCACTTCTAACTTACTTTCGCTTTTCTCTGGTGGAACACAGTTTTAATGATAATTCATATACGATATTTTACGAAGCGTTAGAGATTAGTGTCATTCAATGTACCACTCTCAGCAAGATAGATCCACAGCAATAAAAATGTTTTGTTCTTGTTGTGAGCTGTCACATTGCCTCCTCGACTGACATATTCCTTTGGGTCACAAATGCATGTGAGGTTCGTCTCTGTCTGCATCATGTCCTCTTTGATCAAATACGTTCGTACAGTATCTGGCATTGGACTTACCAATGAATCGTAGTAGCTGATGTTATATGCCCGATCAAAATTCCTAA
Source organism: Teleogryllus occipitalis (assembly GCA_011170035.1). NCBI lineage: Eukaryota > Metazoa > Arthropoda > Insecta > Orthoptera > Gryllidae > Teleogryllus > Teleogryllus occipitalis. Next base: position 149,114 of record BLKR01002966.1, read on the forward strand.
CACTCAATAGAATTGTATGTTACCTCCATATATGAACGGGCAATATTGCAATTAAAAAATTATAATTGGTGTAAAACATACAGGTATTGATGATGCGAATAGTAAATATTAGTATGGTTCCATTTTTAGTTTTTTTTCTTGTTTTTTTTTTTTTGCAAATCCTTTGTCTCGATTTCTGGACCGAAAGAGGTCTAACTATAATCAACCAACGGACACATGTACCTTGCTTACAATATATGGATTAAAAATTAATACGAGAGTATTCTATTTGTTGTTCTTGAACAGTGTGTGTACTACTTTTGGGAAAACCATTTTGTGTGTTTTTGCTCTGGATTTTTTAATAAAATTAAATATTTCATCCCATATTGCAAAAAATGTAACAAGATGCAAATACTGATTTGCGAATCTCTCACACTGGGAAACATATTCGCTTCCAAAAAAAATTCAGTGTATGCGCTTCCCAAACATGAATATTTGTGAATTATTTCTTTCTAGATAAAGTCGCGAAAAAAGCAATGTTGTCGTATTCATTATTATCGTGCGCATTATCACTGCTTAACCATTTATCATTAAACATTACATGTAACGCACTGGGACAACGGAATTCCGTTGTTCATTTTCCTCATAAGCTCTTTTTCGCAAGAGGAAAATTTTACGTATTGAAGGTAAGGCTATAAGAGCTGAAACATATACTGCTGAGTTTATTGTTGTACATTGGAGAACAGTTTGGCAGACCATTTGGACATTCACAAGAAATATGGAGATAACCGTTTTTTTCATAACGGGATTTCTACTAGCAGCTCTTGGATCGGTTTCCGCACAAGATTCACTGGTACATTATTCCACTTTCTATTTTTATTTCATGATTATGTATTGTACTTCATCACTGATATATTTCTTTATTTACTTCTTTATAAATTATTATTATTATTATTATTATTATTATTATTATTATTATTTTCTGTGGATATACACTGATGATGGAGTTCTCAAAATCATCCAAGGCAAAAATGGTTCGCACGTAAATTGGTACAAGAATGCCTTTGGTTTTTTATATCCGTCAAATATGGCTTAAGAATTTACTATATTTTCTGATCCCAATAATGTAGCTTTTTGAATGGTCCGCAAATGCTTTTCAGTCAATTTTAACTTCTTCGCGATCTCTTGTCTTTCCTTGTTGAGCAATGATGCAAGATGTTTTAGATATTTTATCAAACAGAACAATATCTGGTATATTTGCTTCCACTGTTCGGTCATTGAAGATTATACTATTCCACAGAATTCGAGCTCGATCATTGCTGATTACTTGCTCAGGTTTGCACTTATAATATGGTTGTTCACTCTCTACGAGGTCGTATCTTTTGGCAAGGGCTTGGTGGATTACTTGGCGACGCAGTTGTGTCTCTTAGGGTATTCTGTTTGTGCTATGCGGGGCATCCCCAGCAAATACTCTGGATTGACACGTTGGTGGATTTACATAGGCAACATCGGCTATTAATTTGCTGACCCATGATGATTTTTTTATAATTATGATTTTTCTTATTTATTTATTTATTTATTTATTTATTTATTTATTTATTTATTTATTTATTTATTTATTTATTTATTTATTTATTTATTTATTTATTTATTTATTTATTTATTTATTTATTTATTTATTTATTATTATTTATTTATTTATTTATTTATTTATTTATTTATTTATTTATTTATTTATTTATTTATTTATTTATTTATTTATTTATTTATTTATTTATTTATGATTATTCTTGTTTTGAAAACTTGGTCTTGAATGGAGAAAAGAAATTCTTTAGTCTCTTTGAAGAGGCCCCCTGTTCGAAGCCACTTCACTGAGTTTTTCTTATGAATATTCTTCGAAGTTAAAGCTGCAAAATATCTACCATGAATTTCCTTTCTTTGTTAGATATTCACGTAATCTTGATGCTTCAGGTAATAAAACTCTTCACTTGGTTGTGCCAGACATAATTGGGCCATCTTTCAATCTTGATCGCAGCTAGATTTGTGAACAGACGATTTGATGGACAGAAAGTACCGACGCAGCTTTTCTTCTTGCTGTCGGTACAGTGCCTCCAAGTTAAGGATTTCTCTTCTGCACTAGCACGGGGTACGTACAGCCCGTGCACTGAACTCTGAGGGTGGTGCAGCCGATGCCTTGTAAGCGTAGTTCTTATTTTCCTGTCGAAAGTCTGCAAGGATATTTATGTCCATTTTAGTACACCAAATGTGTAAGTTGCTATGGGAATAGCTATAAATAGCAGATATTTCTCTTCTTGAATTGATCAATGTTTTGCACACTTTATTTACTCTCCTTAGCACATTCTGTACAATCTTGTTCCTAATGTCTGAATCAAAAGTTCCCAGCAACTGTAGCATTCCCAGATATTTGTAGGAGTCTTCAGTACCGATAATTTTAATAATTGTGTCACCTGATATTTGCATGTTTTGTTCTCCATTTTGGACTTGCGGACAACATGAAGGGTAGCTCATTTTTAATCCCAAGCTCTACACAATCTTCATCGCTGAAACTCTTGACAAGTTTGAGCTCGTTTTGTAAGTGATCTCTATTAGAAGCATGTAGTTTGAGATCATCCAGGTAGAGTTGGTGCGAGATACGAACATCAGGTTTTTTTTCCACTAAGTACTGAAACAAACTGTCTGATTTGATTTTTAAATTTAATATTTCCTCTGGCCTTTTAACATTATTAAATATAAATTCAACGTAACCCGTTCCAAATTTATATAAGAATATGGGCGCCAGGAAAAGATTACGTTAATTCAATTATTAAAATTACTCTTCAACTGCTATTTCCATTAAATTAATATCCGGCTAACTGGGTCGATGGGTCTTATAAGAAATAATCGCTATTGCCTACTAATAGCCGATAATTCGATCTGTCATCTGTACAGAGTGGCCGAGGAATCTGAAAAGCAAATATATATTTCTAGCTACTCATTTGCTGGAATTGGCTAAATGAAAATCATCTTTTATATTCACAGAAACTTGTAAGTTTATTCAATGTTCTTTGGTAACAATACGAAACATTTGGCCATGACCAGTCTCAAACCTTATATTACAGTACCCGTCTTCGCGTGCTCTCGACCGATGTCGCCGCGTAGAACCATTTTCAATCTTCCCCGGTGTCGATGGCTCCAGGTCCAAATACCATCTTCTTTTCTTCCGTTCTGGCACGAGTGTACTCAAGTCACTGATCCTCACCGCCTCATAAGTTGACAAGTCTTAATTAATTTGCCTTTTAAAAGTTCCCAGTTCTATCTACGCGTATGCTTAAAATATTAAAGTTTAGCAAACTATATCTGCACCAAATACTCCCATTCCTGTTGCCGACAAATTCCCCTAAGTTCACAATTCTAGTTGCTGCACTCGAAATATTTCCTAGGTCCAATTTCCGCACATTACATCAATATTCTAAGTCCGACAACTATACGCTCCAAAGTAGATGTTCACAGTTCCCAAACTCCCAACATCAATTGTCTACACACGATCCGTACAGCACCACGGCATAAGTCGGAATGCCTCCATATTCACCTCCTTCAGCCCTTCAAAACTCGGTCCATACATTCTACTGTTTCTTGTCAGAAAAAATTCCATGCCTAGCCAATCCATCAATTACTTACAAATTCAACTAGCCGCACCCCAGACTGTCATTGCTTTCTCGGCCAATCCCCAAACAGTTTGCTTTGTCAACTAGCCGCGCAGCGTGGTTCGATGCAATGAAGTTTGTTGACCTTGACGACAACTCGTCTACCGTTGCTATGCCGCCATATTTACAAATGTGTATCCTTACAATTCACCCTGTTTACAATAAATGTGACGCAATACCAGGTCCCACATATCGGTATGTCACAGTACCTCTAAATCTGATTTCTGAAAAAAATCTATATAGATTATTGTCTGAGCATTCTGCTCAAAGGGGTGAGTGCTATACAAAACCATAACGGGCCTAAGCTGTTCCCTTTAAAGATTCCACAACCAATTGCAATATCTTCCGTCACGTAACAGCAGGTTCCCTTCTTAATCTGCAAAGAAGTTTTCCATTCTGACATGCAATTCTTCAAAGAAACCGATCAGTCTTCGATCGATTTTATACAAGTCTAGTACTCTTAGAAGCCAGGAGTGAGGTACCTAATCAAAGGCTTTTTTGTAATCTATGCAGCCTACAGAAATATTGCGCTGGTTCTTCCGTACTTACTGCGTAATCGCACTATCAATTAATAATAATTCCTTGCATCCCATTCTTCCCTTGCGACACCCATTCTGTTCAGCAGCCAAAATGTGCTGGTCCTCTAAATGACTGTACATTCTTGAAAATATTATGGAAGTCAAAATTTTATATAGTGTTGGCAGCCAAGTGATCGGTCGATAATTTCTTGGCTGGGATCCATCACCAGCTTTGGGCACCATGTACGTTCTGCCTGTCAACAAGTACTTTGGGAATATAGTTGGATTTAGCAAAACTTCATTGAACAGCCGAGTCAGGCATGGGTGCGTGGTAGTGAAATACTTCCACCATACATTTTGGATACAATTTGGACCAGACGACTTCCAATTCTGTGTTCTCTGTACTGATGTTTTGATATCAGCAAGGGAAATTTCAAAGGGAGGCATCTCGTCGATGTTACGGCAAGCTTCTATTTCCTCCTTCAGGCAATAGGCTTCTTCATCGTGTTGCTTTGGTTTAGCACAGATATGAGTTCAATACCGAACCAGGGATTAGCTACGCGGAATTTGCCCTTGATGGTCTTCATTGTCATTCTGCAGTTGTCTATAAAATTTCTTCTGGTCAAAAGCGAAGGCTGACTGTAGTTGGTGTCTCTTTGCTGCTTCATCATAACGCCGAATTCTCGCACCGAGTGTAGAAATTCTCTGTTTCAGACGTTCCTCTTCATCTTTCAACCTCATATCCAGATCCTTAAGGTTACTTCGCAACTTCGTTCCTTTAGCAATTACTCGTATCCCATTTCTAACTTTCTTAGGTACTTTCCTTTTCTGGATTTATTAATTTTGGAAATGATTATTTTCTTCCATGTTTGTACGAATTCATTCTTAGAGGTGGAGTCTTTGGGTTTTCTGCCATTTTCCTGTCAAATTTTTCTGCCCAAATCAGAGCAAACTGCCAAAGCGGCACAGTGCACTGCGTCAGACAGTTCTTCCAACGAAGTCATTTGCGATAATGTATTTTCAACTATGGAATTGATTGCTTACGAGCAGCGTAAACCCTCGCACTCCCAATTATCTTAGGTGCACGAAATCGTTTCTGCAATGGGACATCTTCGTATATTTATTATTATTATTATTATTATTATTATTATTATTATTATTATTATTATTATTATTATTATTATTATTATTATTTTCTGTAGATATACTCTGATGCTGGGGTTCTCAAAATCACCCAAGGCAACAATGGTTTGCACGTAAAGTGGAACAAGAATATATTTTGTTTTTATAACGGTCAAGTCAGACTTACGAATTTACGGACTATATTTGCTGTTCCCAATAATGAGGCTTTTTGAATTGTCCGTATATGCTTTTCAGTCAATTCTAACTTCTTCGCGATCTCTTGCCATTCCTTGGTGACCAATCCATTCGCTGAGACCACTACTGGAAGCTCTTCCACTGCGCGCAATTCATACATGTCCTTCAAATCAACTGCCAGGGGTTGGTATTTCCTCTTTTTCTCAGCAACAGTTGATACAAGCCGGTCATCCGTAGGAACCACAACATCAATGATGCATGATGTTTTAGATATTTCATCAAACGGAACAAAATCTGGTCTATTTGCTTCCACTGTTCGGTCAGTGAAGATTACACTATCCCACAGAATTCGAGCTCGATCATTGCTGATTACTTGCTGAGGTTTGCACTTATAATATGGTTGTTCACTCTCTACGAGGTCGTATCTGTTCGCAAGGGCTTGGTGAATTACTTGGCGACGCAGTTGTGTCTCTTAAGGTATTCTGTTTGTGCTATGCGGGGCATCCACAGCAAATACTCTGGATTGACACGTTGGTGGATTTACATAGGCAACATCGGCTATCAATTTGCTGACCCATGATGATTTTTTTATAATTATGATTTTTCTTATTTATTTGTTTGTTTATTTATTTATTTATTTATTTATTTATTTATTTATTTATTTATTTATTTATTTATTTATTTATTTATTTATTTATTTATTTATTTATTTATTTATTTTTATTTATTTATTTATTTATTTATTTATTTATTTATTTATTTATTTACTTAGACTCAAACTCATTTTTTCAACACAAATCACTTCTCGTAAGATCCAAACTAAGTGTAGCCCTTTCAGATTAAGATATTATTTATGAGTAATCTCGTAAGCTGTGTCAGCTTGTTATCAACATTTTCTGTAGGGGATCTATGAGTGTGCAAAGCTGACGAGCGTGGGTCAGTGTCCCGGAAGTGAGGACCCCATCATTAGCTACAACTTGAGAATGCATCGACTCGGCAAGGGTCTTTTCCAGAGTGGTGAATTACGTATGTCTGTCGACTGGGACGAAACAATTTCTGTAAGTAGATTATTTCCGCGTGAAAGAGCGAAAGCAATATTAGTTACTACGCACGTTCAAAGTACTTGTGTTTGAAAAAGTGTTCTCATAGGATCCAAAAAACATTTCTACGATTATGTATATAAACGATTAATGATCTAATAATTTAAATTGAGAATAAAATTTATTATTTCTATCGCATATATTTTCTAGTAAAATTACTATAACTAAAATATTGATGGAGCGTTCGGTTCTGTATGAACTTACTTTGTTCATGTTCATGCCCGTAACTAAGTTGGATATAAAAATATAAATTTATCAATTTGATTTATCATGAAATTAATTGAAACTCAATAAAACCTTTCACTGCTCTCACACAACAAACGCATTCATTGTTTTCAGTGGTTAGCCATTATGAGAAAGTGGACGAACAACGGCTGGCAGTATATGGCTAAGAGCAATTCATCCTACGCCTGTGAGACAATGAAAACTCTGTTTCCAAAGATCTTCAAAGAATGGGCACAAGCGCAAGGTGCACCTCTGGAATGTCCTTGGCCAGCGGTGAGTAAAAGTGGTGGTTACATCAACCTCGCGAGATCCTTAGTTAGAAACAGAAAATACGTCGTGAAAATACTTCACACAACTATTTAATAAACACATTGTTGTTGTTGTTATTATTATTATTATTATTATTATTATTATTATTATTATTATTATTATACAGTTATTTTACTTTATCGTATACGCCTGTATATACGTAATATATATTGGCTACGTATATAATCTATATACGTAGTATAAAGAAAGTTATGTAATGCGACAGATAATCGATTTGGATATTTCAACGGAAATTCACGTTTTGGGGTCCTCTGATTCCGAAAAAGTGGGTTTTTCGAAATTCTCCAATCATCGGCCTGTCCGTCTGTGAACAATACTAGTGACAAAACTATGCGTGGGGTTTTTGTGAATTTATATTACGAATTTACGTGAATTTTTGTTTAAGTTTGAGTGAGTGGCGTAGCTGAAGCCTTCTTTTGGAGTCGTATTTATTCGCCCCCTGAAAGGCAGGCATCATACGTTGGTGATTAGCAGTCAAATTTCGTTTACCCGCCGAATTCATCTACAAACATACGGTACATTCAAGACAAAATTAATAAAGTTGCACTGATCAAGATAAAAGTAATATTGAAAAACGTCTATTACATTGGTCGGCTAATTTTTACTTTTCCATTGTTCTTTTAGTTCAATAATCCTCGTATGCTCATACTCAATTAACATTCGAAATCCACTTTGCTCCTTCAGATGTAAATTTTTCCCAAAGTAAGTGATAAGAATACGTAGTGCTACAAAACGGCATAGACTTTTTCGTTTTAGTTGGTTTTCTGATCTGTTTCTTCCGGACCAAATTCGCATTGTCGAGATTCTGATACCCTGAAACAGATAAAGTGGAAACAACTGTTCCTAATTGTATGAAATTACTTTCTCTAACACATTTTATACCCGGAATTCACGTTTTGTGGGTTCTTGATATCAAAAAATTCGATGATGGCCAAACATCCGTCTGTAGGTCCGTCTCTAGCGCCTAATAAGTTCAGACGATTTTCTCTGAAATTCATGTGCCTCTATCTATAGACTTCGCGGGTTTGCGAATTTGAGATGAATACTTTTATTTTGAAGGGGTACTTTACATGAAGCCTTGAAAATGGTCGCACACTTTTCTCAAGAATGGGTGCAATTTTTTAAATAAATGTTGTCTTCGGATAGATCAAAGAACGGTTATAAATAGGGTAGGACGCATTTACCTTAAATAATATCAATTTTCAAAAATAACAACGCTTCCATTTTTAGGCATCTTCTTTCTATACTCAACGAAACAACCTAAATAACATGTACCATGATGTGTGCTTTTAAGTAAAACCGTTCAACGTGCGACTACATTGCCAACTGCTGTTGGCTGCCAGACAAAGAGCAGTAACGAAAGACGGCGCGGGGTGACTCAGTGTAAACGCCGTCTCACATTTCCTTTGCGACGAAATTTGTCGAAAAGGACGAAACCAGTTATGTGGCTCATTACGCGCATAAAGCTTTTCTCGAAAGGTATTGAGAAGCTTAGTTGTACATATCTAAAAATAAAGTGGGCCTTGAAACAGTGTTTGGGTGACACAGGCACCCTGCACCCCCCATCACGAGTTAAATAATAATAGCTTACTTTATAAGCCCCATCCTTTCTCGCATTATTCTTCGTCCTTTATGAGACCCGTCCTTTCACTTAACCACATACAAACTAAGTGGAGCTACTTTCTCGCATTATTTCTACCGGCGCCTTTTTCTAAAAAGTCCTTTACACTGCCGGTAGAAAAAAATGGAGCCTTTTTGAGAATTGTTTTACTTGCGTTGACGTTAAACAGAAATTATACAAAAAAAAACGAAACAAAAGTATGAACTTACTAAGTATCTGATTTTTTAGAACAAATTTCACTTCATACAAATATCTCTATCTTAAATATTGTAACGAAAGAGTGGATAAATATTATTCTTATGAATGGTAAATTATTTTTTGTAACTCATTGCGTAGACAAAATCTACGTTTAGTGGGTTCTTGATGCAGATAAACCAATTGACTGAAAAGTCTGTCCGTCCTTCTGTTCGTCAGTCTGGGGTCATGGCTTGCACCTAAACCGTTCAGACGATTTTTTCGAAAATAATGCGAGAATATTTGTGCTGTTGCAGCATCATTGTTTTTTAGCTTTTTAATTTGATGAAACAATTTTTGTGAAAATAAAGGAAACTATTTTTAATAATCACGACCATTGAATCTTATTTCTCTTAAATCACCCTCCACACTTCCACAGACCCAAAACAGGAAGAAAAGTGTCCACTCACTTTTCCACTGTCGGTAATTGTTAATTTGAAAGTTTTATCTTCCTATACTGTGCAGTCGTTTTGTACCTGAAGGGTTAAGTCGAGACTAGAACATTAGTGATTTGGGAGTCACATGGAAATTTGTTTCTAGACTGAGATGTAAAATGGCTGCCAAGATTAATGCCGGTCTGTCGCGTTTGGCAAATGCCTATGCACAAGCGTCCACCAGTCACGTCCGCAAATCCCTGCATTAACACTGTCCACAGAAGTGGCCGAATATTAAAAGGGGAAGGAAATATTGTATTATTTACTTCCGCAAATCCTTGCATTAACACTGTCCACAGAAGTGGCCGAATATTAAAAGGGGAAGGAAATATATTGTATTATTTATTTACGCAAATCCTTGCATTAACACTGTCCACAGAAGTGGCCGAATATTAAAAGGGGAAGGAAATATTGTATTATTTACTTCCGCAAATCCTTGCATTAACACTGTCCACAGAAGTGGCCGAATATTAAAAGGTATTGATTAGGAAACACTGTCCACAGAAGTGGCCGAATATTAAAAGGGGAAGGAAATATTGTATTATTTATTCCGCAAATCCTTGCATTAACACTGTCCTTGCCGCAAATTATTAACACTGTCCACGGAAGAGGTCGAATATTAAAAGGGGAAGGAAATATTGTATTATTTATTTCCGCAAATCCTTGCATTAACACTGTCCACGGAAGTGGCCGAATATTAAAAGGGGAAGGCATTTTTGTATTATTTATTTCAGGATATTAAAAACCATTTTATTTAAATCCTGCATTATTATTTTCCTCAAATAATTTCTGTAAATATGAATTAAACGTCTATCCCTGTTTCACAGGGCACCTACCATCTGAAAAACTTCCCGGCGTGTCAGAAACCAACGCGTTTCCCCATGCTGCCGTATGGCCGCTTTCGCATCGAGGTGAATTCCTATCAGCTGGGAGAGCACGCTGGCTGTCTGTTCTTTGAAATGACTGTCGAGCCTACGTTTATCAAAGGTCTACCTTTAGCGGGCTGAATGGCGAAAACCCACGGACAACACTAGAAAGATCACTTAGATTGAATGCATCAACGCGAAACAACCTGTTTGGAAGAGTTCTCAAGTACATTTTGTATTTTTTGGTTTTGATAATGTAATTGAATGAAATTAATGATATTAAAGCTGAATCGCTTCACAAACGACTGTTTTACGAGATGACACAGACTTTCTCGTTTTTGCACCTGTTACGTAAGTTCTTATATTGCAACTTACACCACAATGATTTCAGCCATCCCTTGCAAAACTTCTAGCTCATTGTTGTGATCATGGTGGAAATAACACAATATTTCCACCATGGTTGCGATCATAATTGCATATCATATCTATTCCTAACAACTAAAGAAATCAAATTTGTTAACGATATGAAAGGGGTACATGAAGTTATGTCTTCTTTCAGGAATGATGTGTAGGGATTACTTACATTAGAATTAGATACGTCTGGAATTACTTATGTAATTAATTATGAATAAATATATTATTTATATTACCGTTTGGACAGTAATTTACTATTACATTGAAAACTGAAGACGTTCGTGGAAGCTCATGGTACTGCAGAGGTGGGCTACAGCAATGTGGAAATCAACACGAAGTGTCGAGAATAAATCATTCGAGGAGCAAGCCATCGCATTTGTAGTCATAAAAGGTAGGAAGAAAACTCATTTTCTTCTAGAAAGCGAGTTGGTGTTGCACGGCGTGGCCACGTGCTGATTACGTTAGCCACAGCTGAATTAGATTAGCTGATCACATTTTAATCAATTTATCGTATCAGGGACATTTTAATTCGTAAGTTTTCGTATTATCCAATAGCTGAAATATTACATATTTATAAAAGCAAATATTAGGTGGTCATATGAGAAATTGTGGATTAATATAATTAATTATTTAAATTGTAATTAAAATTGAAACTGTTTAATTATTATGTATTTGTCGGTCGCCCTGAGAAACTAATGAAATCATTCTCACCTCCTACATAGGCAGAGGATTCATAGTTTTCAGTCAATTTTTGCTAATATTGACAATTAGTAATAAAGGTTAGTGATAATATTAATAATGTGGTTTTAGGAGAGGAACAAGCACAACAGATGCAATATTCACGGCACAAATAATTAGGAGAAGAAATGAACAAAATCTACCAACATTTCTATTATTTGCTGATTATGAAAAAAACATGACATGGTAATCAGGAAGAAACTATGGGATATACTAAAAGAAGAAGGAGTAGACAGCCAACACATGAAAGCAATAGAAATCCTATACCCAGAAGCTAAGATTAAAATACAAAACAAGGATGGAAGCACCTCCAAAGCAATACCCATAAACGTAGGACTAGGGCAAGGATGCGCACTCTCCCTCTTGCTATTCAATATATACGAACCATATGATTTAAGAATGGAAGAAAGAAAAAGAAGGAGGAATATTGATGAGATACAACAAGAAAATAGCAACAATATTCTACGCCAATAATCATGTGGTACTAGTTACAACTGAAGATGTACTCCAAAAAGCAGCAGACAGACTAAACGGAATAGCCAAAGAATATAAAATGAAAATATCAATAGGAAAAAGCAAGGAAATGGGAAGAGTAGGAAAAAGTTACTGCGGAGTAAAAGTTGTAATAGAAATTCGGATAATTGAACAAGTACCAACTTTCACAATTATAGGCAACAAGATAAGAGAAGATATTAAGACAAATCTGGCAAAATGAAACAATGGTTGCATAAACAGACGCTTCCGAAACATGATTAAAGAAACAAAAATAAGAATTCACAACATAGTGGCAAAGCCAACACTACAATATGGTAGTGCAACATAGACACTCCAACACAGAAACAAACAGAGAATAGAGGAAGCCCAATTGATGTACTATAGAGCAATATTACTAGTAACACGAAAAGACAAAATAAGGAACAAAGAAATACGGAAAATACTGAAAACAAAGAATTTGGTCTCTAAAATATAGAAATATCAGGCAAAATGGCAAGAACGTATAAAAAAATGTAACAAAGTAGACTTCCAAAGATGGTAATGAACTACAGACCAAGAGGAAAGAGAGACACCGGCAGACTAGGAAACGGTGGAAGGGCCAGGAACACCTGAACTCGAGTAGGATACTACTGGAAACAAGGACCAGACCATATGTCCTAAACTTTAATACGTTGATGATGATGATGATGATGATGATGGTGATGATGATGGTAATTTAAAGGGGTACTATATCTGTGCTTTGAAGTCCCAGTAGTTTTAGTCACCGCTGGCCAAGGACAGACCGGAGGTATATTGAGGGCCAGAGACAGCTCCTTGAAGATATTTGGGAAGAAAGTTTTAAAGCCCTCACAGGCATTAGATTATTTCGACTTATAAAGTTCTTCCAACCATTGTTGGTCATCTGCATACAATAGTCTACTGAAATAAATCTGACTGATTTAAAAGAAATTCAGCCCCAGTTGGTGCGCCATTTTTGAAATAAACTGCAATTTATACTCAAACAAACTCGGTCGAGGAATCTGAAAAGCAAATATCTATCTATCTTGCTACTTTATTGCTAGAATTGGCTCAATGAAAAATCATATATTCATTTCACAAAAACATGGAAATTTATTAAACAATTTAAAACAATTATTTATATTGTATAACTTTACCCAAAATAAAAATTAAATGTTTGTCATGACCGTTCCAACCTTATGTCTTCGCGCGCTTTTTTCGGCCATCTTCATCCGAGATGGACGCCGCCGTCCTCAGGTCCAGACACCATCTTCTCTCTTCTTTTCTCGGAAGCTCACTTCAATCACCGTTCATCAGATCAACAAACTATTTGCTGCTAACATTCCAGTCCAATCACTGACAACTTCGCCCAAGCCCTCAATGTCCCTCCAACTCGTTCACATGAAATATTTTAAGTTCCACTGTCACACTTAGAGTTCCAATTTTGATGTTTTCTCAACATCCATTCCCTAGTAGATGCTTACAAGTCCCCAAAGAAAAAAACTCCTAACATTAATTGGAGCACGATCCGTTCATGAGCACGGCATCAGTCAGAATGAATGTCTCTCGTATTCTTTCAGCCCTGCAAAGCTCGGTTCATAATTTCGATTGTTTATTTGCAGATAACATTTGATGTACTTTCGTACCTAGCCAATCTCTGAATTTCTTGCAAAACGAACTAGCCGTCTTCACGACTGTCACTGCTTTTTCGGCCAATCCCAGAATTCTATATAGAATTAACTAGCCGTCTCCGCGATTGTCACTCCATGAATATGTTGACCTTGACGACGGCTCGCTTACCGTTGCTATGCTAGCATATTCACATAATTTATCCTCTTTAATTTACGCCATTTAAAATAAATATTGCACAATATTCAGTGACATATTGGTATGTCACACTACCCACTATAAAAATGATTGGTATTCCAAATTTAATGAAGTGATTTCGTGAAGAATAATAAAATATAGTATTTTCAACTGTTCTGATCCTGAATAGAAAGTATACTAATAAAAAGAGGTAAACATAGATACAAATCTTTTCTCTTCAGGCGTTTTACTTACACACTATTTTAGTTTCGTCTCTATTGTAATATAAAATATTTTTGTTCGATTACTTAATGTAAAGATAAAAGAACCTCGAATCGCCATGTTTATCAAATTTACACTGTTCGTAGTAATTTACTTACCGAAACATTGTCATCCCAGTCGTGCGCAATGTAGTTTGTCGATTGGGTAAAGACCTTTAGCATTTCTATGCATATGCCAGTCGAAGGTAAAGAGAAGGTTCTGTTCTTCGGGGACACTGCCCAAGTTAGTAATTTTCAAACAGCTGTAGATTCCCATAGAAAATGCCGATATTAAGTTTTGAAGACTTTCATGCGGTTACACAGAAAACGTTCTAATTTTTAATCGCACAAACTGATACTTTCATTAACATTCACATTCGTAAAAGGTGTGTGTCGCCTACGCACACTGCATATACCACTGCAATACATCATAAATGAATAAATGATTCCTTTAAATCCCTTTGTGTAACTAAACGTTTTTGCAGCCACAACAGCACATTCTTTCTCGCGTTATTGGAAACGGCTACGTAATATTGAAATATTGCATTTTCTGCCCTACTAACACCTCACCTATTACTTGATTCGCAGCAAATTATACAGAAACAGTGGGGTCAGCGCAGCGTTGTCAAATCTACATGCATTCGCTTGGCGAATAACTTCAATTTCTTTAAAAAGGCTCTTTTCCATCAGTATTCAGATTTCAACTTGTTTATCGGTTGGTCATAGTACATCATACACAGTTGATAGCTAACGCTAATGCTAATAAACTAAATAAAAAACTAATATTCCACGATTTGTAATATTACGTTAATTTATTACCTACTTCTTTATTCATTAACACGCCTCACACTACCTGTAGGGAAATAAAACTTAAGGCAGTATGCTCTAGATCGACCACGGTGAAGTACCTTAAATAATACTTTAAATGAAAGTAAAATCCATGTTCTTCAAGATGTTCAGAAACAGTTTGCCTTTACCGGCCTAAGTTTTGAAGAAATTAAAGAGGTACGCTTTCGTCAACATAGTATTTTTTATTTACCCGTGTGGTGTCGGGGGTTTTAGTAGAATAGCACCACGGGACCTCCCCCTGTTGTAGAAGGCGACTAATCGGAGCAGCTGTCCGCTGTCCCTCCCCTAAACATCCTGTCATCCCCACTAACTTCGTGTGTCATTGCTTCCACTTACTTGTGGCACACTTCTGTTTTCTATACTGTACGCTAATCTTCGTATCAGCCAACTCTTGTGTTTCCGACCCCGACGCTATTAGGTTGCGAGGGCTAGGGAGTCATTTCTATCTTACTCTTCTATTCTAACCATATTCTTCACTGTCCCCCCCTTATCTTCTTCCATTTCTTTGTAGCTGGCGGTAGCTGAAAAACGCGGGGGAGTAAACCCTGTACAAAATCCCGGTCCTCTAGGTTGGGGGTTGGACGATGGGCTAACAACCCTTCTCCAGAAAAAAACTAAAATACTGTTCAGAAACTCGAAGAAAAATGCCGGACTGTTTTTGGAAGACGACATATTAAACGGAAAAAGGATATGATTCTGGGAACTTGGAATGTGAGGAGCTTGTTTAAACCGGGTGCATTGGCAATCTTGAAAGAGGAATTAGCTAAATATAAAATTTCGATAGCTGCTTTACAAGAAATGAGATGGACAGGGAAAGGAATGCTGGACTCAGGCGATTACACAGTATGTTACAGTGGTCATGAAAGATTGGCAGAATTTGGTACAGGATTTTTAATCCACAAAAGGGTTAAACATCTTATCACTAAATTTAATCCAGTAAACGAAAGATTATGCTCTATTAGAATCAAAGGGAAATTTACTAACATAACAGTTATTAGTGTGCATGCACCTACAGAAGATAAGGAAGATATTGAAAAAGAAAATTTCTATTGTCAGTTAAGTAATTTGTACTTAAAATGTCCGAAACATGACATTAAACTCATTATGGGTGATTTCAATGCAAAAATAGGTAATGATCATATGATGACCCAGTTCGTAGGGCGGGATACACCCCACACCATTACTAATGGAAATGGATGGAATCTAATCGACTTTGCATCAACCAAGAAAATGGTTATAAGCAGTACAACCTTCCCTCACAAGAAGGTACATCTGGAAATATGGAGATCGCCAGATGGGGTAACACGTAATCAGATAGATCATGTACTAATTGATAGTAGATACACCAGTAATATCACAGATGTAAGAGCATATAGAGGTGCTGATTGTGATAGTGACCACTACCTGGTGGTGGTGAGATTACGACAGCGAATATCCTCAGTTGGTAGGACTAAAGGCCAAAGAATTAAAAGAATTGATGTTGAGAAATTAAAAAATGGAATTATAGCAAGGGATTATAGAGTAAGCGTAGAAAATACACTGAAGGAACTACCAGAATATCAGGAAGAGGATAGTGTTGAAAAAATATGGGGCGGTATTAAAAATTCCGTAATTGAAGTATCCCAAAATATATTGGGAAACAGAAATGGAATAAAAGAAACAACTGGTTTGATGAAGAATGTAAAATGGCTTTGGAAAACAGGAATAAAGCACGGCAAAAAATGCTACAAAGAGCAACACGATGTAATTCTTACAATTACAAAGAAGCAAGAAAACTGGCAAAAAATATTTGTAAAAAGAAAAAAAAAATTATATGAAGAACAAAAACTTGAGGAATTGCAGGATAAGTTTAGAAACAATGATAGCCGAAAGTTTTATGAAGGAATAAGAAAGATAAAAGAGGGTTTCCGCCCACGAACAAGTTTTTGTAGAAATAAAGATGGAGATCTAGTAGGTGGAGAGAATGAGGTGTTAAATACATGGAAAAACTATTTTGAAGTGCTACTGAACCCACAGCAGGAGGAACGAACTCCTGAACAGAAAGTGATTTACTATGGACCTGAGCAATCACAACCACCACCAACATTTCAAGAAATAATGAAAGCAATAAGAAATATGAAGGGAAATCGAGCACCAGGAGAAGATATGATCACAGCAGAGCTGATTAAATTTGGAGGCAGACAGCTGTGGAAACACATTCATTATCTATGCCAAAAAATTTGGGAGACGGAAATAATACTAACGGAATGGAGCACTGCAATAATTTGCCCTGTCTACAAGAGTGGTGATAAACTAAATTGTATGAATTACCGTGGAATATCGCTCCTTAATACAACATATAAATTATTTACAACTGTATTATCATGGCGGCTGGAACCATATGTGGAGGATTGCCTTGGAGATTATCAGTGCAGATTTAGGAAATATAGGTCTACCACTGATCAAATCTACACACTTAGAACAATTTTAGAGAAAACATGGGAACAGAATATCGAAATACATCAGTTATATATTGATTTTAAACAAGCCTATGACTGTGTTAATAGGAAACAACTCCTACAAATAATGATAGAATTTGGTTTCCCAAGTAAATTGCAAAGGCTAGTCAAAATGACTTTAAAAAACACAACAAACAAAGTTAAAGTACAAAACATGCTATCAGAAAGTTTCGAAACTATGACTGGTCTTCGTCAGGGTGATTCACTATCCACACTACTATTTAATATATGCTTGGAAAAAGTAATCAGAGCCGTCAAAATAAATCCTAGAGGTACAATATTTAATAGAACTGTACAACTTTTAGCATATGCAGATGATGTTATCTTAAGCAGAACCCAGAAATTCCTCACAGAAAGTGTAGAAGAATTAATAACAGCTGCTAATGTAATCGGTCTTAAAATTAACTGCAGTAAAAGTAAGTATATGATTAATCGGAAAAAGAATGAACCACCCTCAAACTTTGAAATAGGTAAAGAGAAATATGAAAGAGTAGAAGTATTCAAATATTTGGGGTCTCTCATTACTTCCACAAATAGTATAGAAATGGAAATAAAAGCACGAATGACCTCAGCCAATAAGTGTTTCAGAGCACTAAGATATGTATTAAGGAAAAGAAATATATATATATAGATACCTCAAGATCCAAGTATATAAGACTGTTATAAGACCAGTAATATTGTATGGTGCCGAGTGTTGGACATTAACAAATAGACTTGAATGTATGCTGATGTCCTGGGAGAGGAAAATCTTAAGGTGCATTTTCGGCCCCACATGTGAAAATGGGCATTGGAGGATAAAGAGTAATTTAGAGCTCACCAATATGTATAAAACAACAGATATTGTTGCAGAAATTAAGGTCAGAAGACTACAATGGCTCGGACATCTATTACGAATGGAAGAAGAAAGAACCCCAAAAATTATTTTCTGTAAAGAACCCGAAGGAAGAAGAAAGAAAGGAAGACCCCGTTTAAGATGGCTGGATGATGTGGAGATGGATCTGAGAGGGATGGGAGTGAGGGGGTGGAGAAGAAAGGCAAAAGAGAGAAGTGAATGGGCATTGATCGTTCGAGACGCCAAGGCTAAACTTAAAGGGCCGTAGTGCGACAGAAGAAGTATTTTTATTTAGATAGCCGACTT